>APFE030639495.1:1044-16741 GCA_000404065.3 Pinus taeda | reverse complement strand
TAAAATAAATTTAAAAATATAAAAATTAAAAACATTTACATTATGTTTATAATAAAAATCTTGCTAACATTGTATTAAATTTCAATCAATTTCATTTTAAAAAGAGTAGTATATATTATTAAAGATTTTTTATGTCTTTCGGTAGAAATTACATGAGAGAATTTTTTTGGCGGACGCGTTTCAAACCAACAAGTGTGGTTCATCATTAGAACCAGATGAACTACACTTGTTGGTTCGAAAAGCATTGGCCAAAAAAATTCTCTCATGTGATTTCTACCGAAAGACTTTGTTTAATTCATTATGGATCATAGAAGCTTGAATCAGAAATTTTTGATGTCATTAGATAAACCAATCATATCTAAATTTAGAAAAATAAATAATATAATTAAATATATTAAAAAATGTAACATATCTACACTCATTAAAGTACCACAAAAAATAGTAATTATCATGGTAATAATTTTATTTTTTATTGAGTACGAATATCAAGGTGGACTATAGTTCGATGGGACTTAGGTCCTTACACTTATGATGTTTTTTAACTAACTTGTCACATATCTTTAATGCTTAAACTTTGGGTTTGGACTAAATAACATGGTTACTCCACTTGACTCATTATTTACGGAGTTGTCTATAATGCGACTTTTTGGAGATTCCGGTGACGGAATCCGACGGAAGAAATGAGGTTAAATCTTGATTTTTAGCAGTTAAAATGGTTTTTTAACTGCACATTTGGATTCAGCACCCTGAAAAACCCCTGGGACCCTTTGATTGTGCAGAAACTAGCTATCAAACTTGGGATTCCAATAAATTGATGCCGGATTTTGATCGGAAAAATTCGCCAGAAAGGCTTTCAAAAAGTCTCATTATAGACAACTGCATTATTTACCACTCCCTTAATCGGTGATTCGATATGGTTTGAAACTCGACGAGGAACCTTTTGCGCACACCTTTTATCCACAAATGTCGGTTATTGAGAGAACATATGGAGACATCCCAGTCATAGATGGCTCAACCTCACATCCAACAGTGGTGAATTGTCCTTGGGAGGTTAGGGTAACTAAATCCTACCATCGTCGCTTTTTTTTTTTATTCATTTTCACTAGAGAAGTTCCACAGTCGAGCTATGTCATTCTGAGCGTTAATGTTTAGGTTTCAAATCACTACACCTTTTCAGCCTCTCCACAGGTAACCATCTCCAACCCAATGATTCTCCCTTATTGAATTGACTATGAATTTTTTGAATGGTATTAGATTAATTTGTTTGTTTTTTTTTTTCCTACAGATTTCCCTGTAGAGTTGGGCTCGAACCCGTCTCATTCCAAATTAGGTTTCCTTGCAATATAGCATGCCCAAAGAAAGGGTTTACACTAGCATTTCCTCAGTTACCTATTAATTCTCGGTAATACACTTTCCCAGGGTTTTTCCCCTACTCTTTTAATTCTATTTTAGGTATTTGTTGGCTCTTACAATATGGTTGTGAATGTTTGCAAGTTAAGTCCCAATATTTCCCTCATCTTCCACATTCTCCAGATAAGGTCTAGGGATTTGACAACCTCGTAGGGTTTCCAAGTCAACTAGCAGAAGACTTTGCTTCCCTCATTCTTTGTTTACATGGTTGGAAGGAAACCCAACCTAGTTTTTATGCCTTCTCTTAGGCAATTAAACAACTGGTTACTCATAATTTTAAGCAAGTTCCCATGGTTATATCCTACAATTGGAGTGTTGGGGTTTCCATTGTTTCTCCTTAACTGGTTCTAGATAGTTTACCTTGCTATTGTAACTATTTTATAATTTCAAATTATTTAAGTTTGAATTGTATTATGAGCTCCCACTAGTATTTTGGAGCTATTGAATCTATGTAAAATTTTGGGTTCTCTCCCTTGGTAACTCTATCTTGGCATTGTAAGTTCTCGACCATAAAAGTTTTGGCCCATTTTTTTAAATTTACTACTTGGTGTAATGAGATGGTTTCTTCTAGTTTCCTCGTGTCAATAATATTTATATATGGTACTATTTCGAATTTACAGTTTATTCAATTTTTCCCTCGGCAATATATTTCCTCTTTGGTTTTCCTCAAGGCAACATGACCCAATAATTTATAATACTCCATGGTCTCCGATACCACTATTCTGTTTAACATTTCATGATAATTTATCTGGAAACTGAGTCCAGAGGGGGACCGAACCCAACTATTGGCTCTTTCTCGGCGGCCATGTCTCAACATCCTCATCTCTTGCAGTGTTTTCTTGTGACAATTATTTTTGCTACTACTCGGTTCAACTGGAATATGTTAATTATTCATGTTGTTATGCTAAATATTTCACTATTATTATAACTTACTTGTTATATAATTCACCTATAAGATATTTAATCAAGGGTTTATCACAGTTCTCAATTATACTAGATTTACCTGAAGTTTATAGTATTAGTTTCAAGTTTTCCACCAGTCAAACCTTGAGGGATAAATTCTCTCCTACAACCAGAAAAATTCTATCCAACTCTTCTTTGAGTATAGGATATCAGAGTGAGAACAACTCCTCTCTCCTCACCTGGAACCCTGATCCAGGATGTTTTTGCTTATAAATGTATAGAAAAAGAATCACGTGTAAAATTGCAGCTTAACACAAAAAATGTGCACATAAGAAAAGAATAAGTAAACACATAAAAGGCACAGAAGAAGACATCAAGGCTTGATAATGGAGTTCGTCCAATTCGACCTACATCTCCAAGCCCAGCTCAACAATGGGGAGGCCTTTCTTATTAAATGGCATGAAAGAAAAGAGAATTACAATCATCAACTGTCCACAAGAGGCTTATACCTCCAATTTGCAAGATGGCTGTGAAATGGATGCTTGAGATGGAGAGGTAAACAACACCAATGCGTCTGTAGCAATAAAAGGGGCTGGAGTTATGTAAAAACTGTCTAGACACAGACAAATAGCACTCTCGGCCTCCTGCCAACGAAACAGTGTGTTGCAACCAAAAAGCCCTTCTCCCCTTTGTGATTTCCAATGATCGTGGCTTTATAGTGGATTCTTTGGATAGATTCCCATTCAAATCAGGCTTGTCTTGGTTCATAATAGAGGCCTGTATCGTGGATGGATCGGCAGGCATAACCACCTCTTAAACTGGCATTTTTATCGTTGAGGCGATAAGGCCTTAAAAATCGCGAATACACTGAAAATCCACCCCAAAACCAATTACCCAGACTTCAAAAATCATTAAATCGGGCTTATATTCAGTATCGGGTCTGACCTAAGGTCGCAATCCGCATATCAGGGGTGTACTGTCCTGATTACTGGGGATGTCGAATGCCGATCGCCGATCGTCGATATCGGCATCGGTCGATCGTGTCGGCATCCTGCTCGCATATTTCCTATTGCCTTATTGTCAATTGCACCCTACCTCCGCCAATATATGTAAGACCTCTGATCCGCCTTTCTGATTTGATCGAAGATCGGAAATTCGGGGCTCCACTGCGCCCCTCTTAAGTCTGCCGCTATGCAACCTCCAATTGCAATTTGACCTTAAAGGCTTAAGACCCATTTTCAAAGGAAAATCCTCATTTTCTTAAGGATTAAAGCATCCTTCTTTGTGTGATAACTTCATCATCCGGACTCGGATTGAAGTACCATCTGCACCGTTGGAATCAGGATGATGAGATATACACTCTGATCCTAAGTCAACTTCCTTCTGATCACTTTGATTTCCATGTCATTGTATCTAAAGATCCACCTGGATCAATCCTCCCCATTGAGGAGCTTTTGGACCGCCAAAACTTTTTCATTAGTCAATTGGCAAGTGAGGGAACTGTTCCCTCACTTTCTCTTTCTCCAGCCATCTAGCCTTGTTGGGGTGCATTCCCTTGAATCCAACTTGAAGGTACTCTACATCTCCTTGCCGTGAAGTCCTTGTTCTTCTATCAAGGATGATGTCTTTGGGAAACTCATCGAGATATTCCAGTGCAAAAACATTGACTGTAGGAACTGTGCCCACGTCATCAGTGTCCATGATCAAAGGTGGTTCATACAGCTTTAGGTTCTCCACATTCACTACTGAATACATCTTCATATATACCGGCAAGTCAGGACGAAAGGCATTGTTCCCAATCTTCTTCAATATGGTGAATGGTCCACACTGGATTGGCCGCAACTTCTTTCCTTCTCCCTTCATCCTATCTTTGCTGTTGTGGAACCACAGCTTGTCGCCTACTTGGAATTGATGGTCGACTCAGTGTTTATCATGTTGAGCCTTGTAACAGGCTTGACTTTTCTCCAACTTCTCTTGCACTGCTTAGTGAATCAATTGGATTCCCTGAATGAACTGCTGAGCTTTGTCCCTATCATTATGTCCACTAGAGCCATCCTCCCTTCCAAAGACCATATCAAAAGGGTCCTTTGGTAGGTAACCAAAACATGTCTCGAATGGTGAATGCTGCGTAGATGAATGCACTGCTCGGTTGTAGGAATGTTGTATATAGGGGAGATGTTCATCCCACAATAGCCTCGTAATAAGTGTAACACGATACGGTTAACAACCTCTGTCTATCCATCATTCTGTGGGTGAAATGTCATGCTTCTTTTCAACTTGGTGTCCATCATCATCCACAAGCTGGTCTAAAAGTCTCCAAGGAAGCGAGAGTCCCGATTTGACACAATTGATGTGGATAATCCAAAGTGGACCCAAACATGCTGAAAGAAAAGAGAAGTAGTCTTCTCTGCAGTAATATGCTTTTTACAAGGCATAAGAATACACATCTTGCTGAAATGGTCAACAACGACATACAAATAGTTGTGACTCTTCCTAGGCAAAGGTAAACCTCCTACAAAGTTCATTGATACACTTTCGCATGGAAGACTCAGAATAGGGAGTGGTGTGTAGTGTTGGCATTATGACATAGGTGTTGTCCTTGATGGAAACTCACTCAGATGACAGATCACAGTACAACAGGTTAACATCATAGAGATATAGATCAAACTTCACAGAATGAAGAAAGAGAGGTATACGCAGGTTCACCATTGGCCAAGCCATGCATACACGCGGGTTCACTGTATACAAGTCGCGTATGAGTACACACACACTTTCACAAAAATAAACACGCGTATACCTTGGAAAACTAAGTTTTTGGTCTGAAGTATTTGGTCCATGATATTTTGGTCCATGGTATTGGTCCAAGGTATCGAGTCCAAGGTATTGACCCTATGTATTTGGTCCAAGGTATTGGTCTTAAGTGGTTTTGGTCCATGGTATTGAGAAAGGCCTAAAACTATAAAAGGAGGAGAAGATCATTAGGCCAAGGTGTGCAAAGCATCGAGTATCTGTTGAGGTGTGAGATCTAATATGCAGGTTATTGGCTTATGGTGTTGTGCTTGATCTGAACCAAGGATGAACCTTAGCATTTAATGAAGGATAAGATCTAATGATGTATCAAGATCTTAAGGCTTGAAGTGAATTATCTTTATGTGGTTTGATCATGAATCTAAATAATTGGTGCATGTTGTAGTCTGTAAATATGATGATCTGGGTATGGCTGAAGTTTAGAATTGTTGTAATGTTTAAATCATCATTTACAGATCTGTACACAGGTTCACTTTAGAAAAGAAGCGCATACATGCAGGTTCTGCATATCAAAGCAGCATATACATCATAAATTTGATTTCTAGATCTATACGCTGGTTCGCTTTGAGGAAAGTGTGTATGCACGCAGGTTCAACACATGCAAGTAGTGTATACCTTATAAAATATGTTTTAGTTGCTTTTGTTTGCTGTTGTAGTGTTCTAGGTTCTAGCTTGGGTTCTCGTTACTGTATTCTGAATGATCAAATTGATGGGTTGTCAAAGTGATCGATTGATTCGGTTGTGATTGGTTCAAAAGGAGATTGGTTGATGCAGATATATTTGATGATTGAATGATGTTGTTGATGGATCCGGTCTAAAAATTTATGAAACGTGGTCCCTAGTAGAAAAGATAAGGTTGTAGCCTTCCGTAAGCCGGCACCTACATACTAGTAAACATATCAGCTAGTACAAGAGCTATAGGATTGTAGCTCCCTTCCAGTAGAAGCTGGAGAATGAGAGAAGGTTGTAGTCTTTTGCAGGTAGAAGCCTGTGTACTGGTATAAGAATGCACCAATACAAAAATTGTAAACATAATTTTCTTATTATTAAAATAAGACAGAGACGACAGCAGTAGGTGGTTTTTACCCACATTGGGTTTCCACCTTATATCTTGGTGTTATTTTGTGTTGCTTATGTGTGATGCTTTATTCTACTTTTACTACACTTTCTAATGAATCCCTGATATACTGATTAAAGTTCAATACATGATAATATGGGTAAATCTAAAGATCCCTACATATACATTGGTTCCATTAAGTACAGTTGCATATACACACTAGTTCACTGAGATGAAGTAGCATATACAAATCAGGTTTTGAAAATTAAATTATTGATATGATAATACTGATTCAACCCCACTCTTAGTATTATTTCCAACAATTGGTATCAGAGTAGGGCCTTTAGAAGAAGCTTGATCGCTTGAAGGAAGATCCATTATCATGAGTAATCAAGAAAGGGGGGGATCCATCAGACCGCCAATCTTTGATGGGAGCAACTTTTTTTATTGGAAAGTAAGAACCATAGCCTATCTTCAATCACTTGGAACAGATGTTTGGGAAATCATGGAAGGAGGATATACATTTCCATCAACAATTCCTACAGATATGACAGGTAAAAAGCAATATGAAACCAATGCAAGGCTGTCAATACATTATTCAAAAGTATGTGACAAGCAGCGTTTGTCAAAGTTATGCAACTCAAATCCGCCAAAGAAATATGGGACAAAATCATTCTAAGCTACGAAAGAGACTCTTAGGTAAAACGTGCTAAATTGCAATCTATAAAAATTCAATATGAAACTCTCAAGATGCACAATGATGAAAGTATAGCTAGTTACTTCTTATGTATAGATGAGATTGTTAATTGCATGAAGAATCTAGGTGAAGAGATAAAGGAAGTTACCTTAGTTGAAAAAGTTTTAAGATCCTCATCTACTAAGTTTAAATCAAAGTATCTACCATAGAAGAAAAGCAAGATCTACAGACTATTACTATGACACAGCTGCACGAAATCTTAACTACCTTTGAGATGAGAAAAGGAGGTCCATTAGATATGAGAGAAGCCATATTTAAAGCTTCAGCAAAAGGAAAAGAAGAACTCAATGAATCAAGACATCTTTCAGAAGAAGAAGAAGAAGAAAACTTTGTAAAGAAACTTCAACAGGGTTCCAGAAGATTCAGAGGTAAACTGCCTTTCAAATGTTTTGCCTGTGGTAGGGTCGGTCATTATGTTTCCAAATGTCCCCATAAAGGTAAATATGATAAAGGGAAGGAATCTACAAAATGGAATCGAAAACAAAGTGTAAGTAAAAAGAGCTACTATACTCATGAAGATAGTGATGGTTTATCAAATAGTGATGAAGATGACAATAGTGATGACTATAGGCTTTTGATGGCTTATGAAGATGATGATTTTTTGGATGCCTTAGATGAAGATGACCTTTATGAAGAAATATCTAAACTCAAAATCTGTCTAGAAGAAAAGAATATGATTGTAGATACCTTGACATACCAACTTGCTGAAAGAGAAAAACACAATGAAAAATTAGAATGTGAAATTGTGGGTATAAGAAAGGATCTTGAGAAAACAACAGCTCTCAATCTTAGATTTGCTAAAGGATCAAAAACCTTAAATGAAATTATCAAAGTGAAGCATTCTCATCTGATAAAGACAGGTCTTGGATATACTGAAGAAGCATCTCAAGCACAGAAGCCGTCAACCTCCACTAAAAGCTATCTTGATGCAGCAAAGAGCGGTGAGCAAGTTGACAATCATCAGCAAAGGCATAAAGTAGACCACCAGGTAAATCAGGTTCAATTTACTTCAAGGATGACCAAAAGCCACAACCAACCTCAGGTAAATTGTACTCAATTTGCTTCAAAGATGAATAGAAACTACAATCACCAGGTCAGTAGATTCGGTAGTCGTGAGAACTTCTTTAATTTTCAATGTTCTCATGTCATAATTTTGGACACAAAGCTACTCAATATGTTGCTTACAAAACCATCATGACTAGAGAAGCATGAAATCAAATGAATGTGAAAGGGATCAAGAAAATTTCCTATAATAACTTTTCTCTTCTTGAAAATGAATTAGAAGGCTCAATCTGTGACAACTTTTCCCATGAATAATTTGAATGCAGGAGTAAATTTCAGCAAATATATCAAAAGGAGAAAACTCCATTAAATCCCAAAATATTGAGAAACAAATAATCGCAAATAGAAAGATGTGGTATAGCTTTATATACAGAAGGACAAGAAAACCAGTGGTACATCGACAGTGGATGCTCAAAACACATGATAGGTGACAAAGAAAAACTACACTCATATAATGCCTTAGAAAAGGAAAAGAGTGTCTCATTTGGAATCAACACTCCTGCTGTCACAAAAGGTAAAGGCTCTGTTTTCTTGAAAGAAAAGGTTAAAGATGGGAATGTTATGTATGTTGATGGCTTAAAACATAACCTGTTGAGTGTGAGTCAAATGTGTGATCAAGGAAATGAAGTAGTGTTTCGATCAAATGGATGTGTTGCTCGTGAGCTTGATACAGGAGAAACTGTGATTAAAGACACAAGAACACCAAACAACCTATACATACTCAAGGGAGGACAACAACAATGCTATCTAAGCAAAAATGATGAAAACTGGCTATGGCACAGAAGATTGGGACATCTAAGCTTTTCTAAAATAAGAAAAGCATGTAGATTCCAGGTTGTTCGTGATCTTCTAGATATCAACATTCCCGAAAATACTATATGAAAATCATGTCAATTTGGTAAGCAAACTAGATCTCAATTCATCAAAAAGGAAGGGTCAACTAGTAAACCTCTTGAACTTGTTCATACTAATTTATGTGGACCATCAAGGAAAAAGTCACCTCATGGAGAAGAATACTTTATATTATTCATTGATGATTTTTATAGAATGTGTTGGATAGGTCTTCTAAAGCATAAAGATGAAGAATTTGAAAATTTCAAAGCCTTCAAAGCCTTGCTTGTAAATGAATCAGATCGCAAAATCAAATGCCTCAGATTTGATCGAGGACGGGAATTTACATCAGATGAATTCTTTGACTTTTGTGAACAACATGGAATAAAAAGGCAGTGTTCCACCGCAAGGACTCCTCAACAAAATGGAGTGGTAGAAAGAATGAACATAATTGTTCAACAAATGGCTCGTGCTATGCTAGATGAATCTGGAACTCTTGCAACCTTCTAGGGTGAAGCTGCATTTGCCGCCGTTACTATTCTCAACCAAGCAAATGTTCGGGTAAACAACACTCAAACTCCACATGAACTTTGGTATGAGAAGACTCCTACTGTAAAATACTTCACAGTTTTTGGAAGCAAATGTTACATCAAAAGGACTGATGAAAAACTTGGTAAGTTTGAACCCACAACAGATGAAGGTGTTCTTCTTGGCTACTCTTCTTGAAGTAAAGGATATAAATGTTATAATAAAAGACTTGGGAAAATTATTGAAAGTATTGATGTTGTGGTTAATGAAGCATGCAAAAATCTAAAACAGATAAAAACTGAAGATTATGACAATGACGAAGATGAGGATCATTTTACCACATCAAATCACACTGATTCTGAAGAAGAAACCAATGAAGCACCAGAAGAAGAGATAATGATAGAAGAAAAGACTCCGTCCAGGTATGTTTAGAAAAATCATCCAGAAACTCAAATTTTAGGGGGCAAAAGGGGCAGGTGTGTAGACAAGAAGAACCATTATCGAAGCCTCAAGCTATCTAGCATTACTATCTTCCACTGAACCTCAAAATGTAAATGAAGCATGCAGAGATGAATGTTGGGTCAAGGCCATGAATGAAGAACTTGAGAAAATTAAAAAGAATAATACTTGGGAATTAGTTCCTAGACCTCATGATAAGAATATCATAGGAACCAAATGGATATTCAAGACAAGTTGAACGAAAATGGAGAAGTTATCATAAACTAGGCCAGACTCGTCTGCAAAAGATATGCTCAACAAGAAGGCATAGATTTTGAAGAAACTTTTGCACCTGTTGCTAGACTTGAAGCCATAAGAATGTATCTTACTCTTTCTAGTTTTCAGAAATTCAAAGTATACCAAATGGATGTAAAATCTGCCTTTCTTAATGGAGACTTAGAAGAAGAATTCTATATTGAACAACCAGAAGGATTCATTCTTGGAAATGATGCTAAACTTGTATGCAAACACAAAAAGTCTCTCTACGGTCTAAAAGGCTCCAAGGGCCTGGTATTGTTGTCTTGACAAATATCTCCACCAACAAGGTTTTTCAAAGGGGTCAACAGATAACAATCTATATACAAAAATGGACACTGATAAATTGCTAATAATTGTTATGTATGTTGATGATGTCATTTTTGGTAGCAATGAAGAATCCTTGAGTCAAAATTTTTCTTCTGTAATGCAACGAGAATTTGAAATGTCCTTGCTTGGTGAGCATACCTATTTTCTTGGTCTACAAGTTCAACAAAATAAAGATGGTATTTTTCTCTCACAAACCAAATATCTCAAACAGATCCTGAAAAGGTACGGCATGGAAGATTGTAAACCAGTATGTACCCCAATGGTAACAGGATGCAGTCTTAGCTCAAATGATCAATCAACAACAGTTCATCAACCAACTTATAGATCCATGATTGGCAGTCTACTTTATCTGAGAGGTACCCGACCAAACATCACGCATGTAGTGGGAATAGTTGGAAGATTCCAAGCAAATCCAAAGGAATCACACCTTCAGACAGTTAAAAGGATTTTCAAATATCTTCAAGGAACACAGAACTTTGGTTTATGGTATCCAAGAGATACAGATCTTAAACTTAATGCATATATAGATGCAGATTTGGAAGGAAGTGCTGATGACAAAAAAAGCACTAGTGGTGGTGCATTCTATATGGGTTCCAAGCTAGTGTCTTGGTTCAACAAGAAACAAAGTTCAATTGCATTATCTACAGTTGAAGTAGAATACATGGTTGTTGCATCTTGCTACACATAACTACTTTGGATGATGCAAACCTTGTAAGACATTCAGATCACATGTACTTCACCCATCTCCATTCTATGTGATAATACAAGTGCCATCAATATTTCGAAGAATCCATTCATGCACTCCAAGACCAGGCACATACCCATCAAATATCATTTTCTACGTGACCAAGTTCTTGAACAAAAGGTCAAATTGGAGTATGTTCCCTCCAAAGAACAGGTTTTTGATATATTCAGTAAACCATTGTCTAGAGAGACATTTGAATATCTCAGACAAAATCCGGGAGTAGTTGTTGCATCATCCTGCTGTTAATTCCTATCTTCTTCAGAGAAAGGTGGTTATACCTGAGTTTCATGAAGTGTAGTCACGTATATACATTGGTTTCTATGGGTACAGTCGCGTATATGTTGGTTTGAGGAAAAGCAGTGGGCCAGACTCAGGAGAAATGGGTCTAATATGGTTCAGTGAATTATCTACTCTAGTCTGATGATGGTTACAGTGTGTTGATGACATGTGGAAATATGTTGGCTCTCATAATTTGTTGATAACTTGATGTATATCTTATTGATGATGATGCCTTGATAACTCTTCTGATATATGAAATGATCAGATCTGACAGTGAACATATGACACAAGTTCATGGGGAGAATATGCTTCCAATAATGCATTGCTGGCATTATCTTAGAAGATCTCAGTACAAATTCACATAGTTGTTTTAGTTTCAAGTGGAACAAGTTCAGGGGGAGAACATGGTTGCTAGTCTGGATGCTGATTAACAGATGTTGTTGATGATAGTTGCTGATGACTATCAAAACCTTGCTTGTGCTCAAGGCGAGCATGGACTCGATCATAGGAGCTCAATCAGCACACTTACATATCAGCAAATTTCAACATGTACTCAGGGGAAACATGACCCTTTTCCCTTGATGACAAAGGGGGAGAGTGACTTGGTGTTGCCATCAAGTCCAAAGGGGGAGATTGTTGGCATTATGACACAGATGTTGTCCTTGATGGAAATTAACTCAGATGACAGATCACAGTATAGCAGGTTAACAACACAAAGTTACAAATTAGACCTCACAGAATGAAGAAAGAGAGGTATACACAAGTTCACCATGAGCCAAGCCGCGTATACATGCAGGTTCACTGTATACAAGTCACATATATGTACACACGCACTTTCACAAAAAGAAAAGAGTGTATACCTTGGAAAACTAAGTTTTTGGTCTGAACTATTTGGTTCATGGTATTTTGATCCATGGTATTGGTCCAAAGTATCGGGTCCGAGGTATTGAACCTAGGTATTTGGTCCAAGGTATTGGTCCTAAGTGGTTTTGGTCCATGGTATTGAGAAAGGCATAAAACTATAAACGGAGGAGAAGATCATTAGGCCAAGGTGTGCAAGCATCAAATATCTAATGAGGTGTGAGATCTGATATGTAGGTTATTAGTACATGCAGGTTCTGCATATCAAAGCAGCGTATACATCATAGATTTGATTTGCATATATGTACGCTGGTTCGCTTTGAGGAAAGCGCATATGCACGCAGGTTTGACACATGTAAGTAGTGTATACCTTATAAAATATGTTTTAGTTGCTTTTGTTTGCTGTTGCAGTGTTATGGGTTCTGGCTTGGGTTTTGGTTACTGTATTCTAGTGACAACATTCTAAATGATCAAATTGATGGGTTGTCAAAGTGATTGATTGATTTGGTTGTGGTTGGTTGAAAAGGAGATTGGTTGATGCAGATATATTTGATGATTGAATGATGTTGTTGATGGATCCAGTCTGAAAATTTATGAAACATGGTGCCTGGTATAAAATAGAAGGTTGTAGCCTTCTGTAGGCTGGAACCTATGTACTAGTAAAGATATCAACTAGTACAAGAGCTAGGGGGGTTGTAGCTCCCTTCTAGTAGAAGTTGGAGAATGAGAGAAGGTTGTAGCCTTCTGCAGGTAGAAGCCTGCATATTGGTATAAGACTACACCAGTACAAAAATTGTAAACAAAATTTTCTTATTATTAAAAGAAGACAGAGACGACAACAGCAGGTGGTTTTTACCCGCATTGGGTTTCCACCTTAAATATTTTGGTGTTCTTATGTGTTGCTTATGTGTGATGCTTTATTTGTTTTTTACTGCACTATCTAATGAATTCTTGATATACTGATTAAAGTTCAATACATGATAATCTGGGTAAAGCTAAAGATCTCTGCATATATGTTGGTTGCATTAAGTACAATTGCGTATACACGCTAGTTCACTGAGCTGAAGTAGCGTATACAAATCAGTTTTTGAAAATTAAATTATTAATCTGATAATATTGATTCACCCCCCTTCTCAGTAATATTTCCAACAAGTAGAGCCCAAGTTTTCTATTAGTGGGCTTTGAAACAGAACACATCACACAACCCTTTACATAGCGAGTCACAATGTTTTTCATATGAGGTGAAAAACAAAATCTTTGTACATGACATAAAGTCTTTTCGATGCCAAAGTGTCTAGACACAAGAGAGGTGTGGGCCTCTCAAATTACATGTACTCTTTCTCCTATGCGAATACATAATTTACCAAGGTGATACAACAATTTCCCCTGCAAGTGATAGTTGTCCACCTGTGAACCATGGGTTAGTTTTGCATAAAGCTCCTTAAAGTCATCATCGTTAGCATATTGTTCAGCATAACTCTCAAAAGATAACGAAGCATTATGCAAAATAACAGAAGCATAAATAGGAGGGCGGGATAGCATATCAACCACTTTATTGCTAGTTCCCTTCTTATACTTTATTACCAGATGAAACTGTTGAAGAAAACCCATCCACTTGAAATGACGAGATTGTTGCAACTTGGTTTGTGACTAAAGGTACTACAAGGGCTGATGATCTGTATGGATGATGGTCTCCTTGCCGATTAGGTAGTGTTTCCACTTCTTCACACTCTGCACCAAGGCATAAAGCTCCTTGTCATAGGTGGGATATTTTATCATAACTTGAGAAAACTTCTCAGAATGGTAACAAATTGGCTTCTTTTGCCACATCAATATAGCTCCCATGGCATAACCGTTGGCATCGATTTCGATCTCAAATGGCTGTTGGAGATCGAGTAAGGCTAAGATTGGTGCGGTGCTAATTTTTTCCTTCAATGTTTCAAAGGACTTCTGTTGTCTTCCTCCCCATTGGAAGACCTATTTCACACTTGTCAATGTGTGCAAAGGTGCTGCAATAACAGAGAAATTAGCAATAAATCTCCTCCAATACTGGACTGCACCTAGAAAGCTACGGACCTCAGTTACACTAGTAGCATTAGGCCAATTTACAATTGCTTCAACTTTAGAGAGATTAATTTTTAACTGACCATGACCAACAATATGACCTAGGTAACCCAAAGAGGTTTTCCCGAACTCACACTTTGACAATTTTACAAATTTTTTTTCATTTTTTAGCACATCAAACACTTTTTTTACATGACTCACATGTTCAGACCAACTCTTGCTAAAAACTAGTGTATCATCTAAATACAAGAGAACAAACTCATCAATGAAAGGTTGAAATATATCATTCATAACCCGCATAAAGGTGGTTGGAGCGTTGCAAAGCCCAAATGGCATCACCATCCATTCGAACAACCCCTACTTGGTTTTGAAAGAAATTTTCCACATGTCCTGCTCCGCAATTCGGACCTGGTGATAGCCACTATGTAAATCCAACTTTGTGAAATAAACAACACTTTTTAATTGGTCTAATAAATCATCTATGCGTGGGAGGGGATAACAATTTTTCACCGATATCTTGTTGAGCGCGTGGTAATCCACGCACATCCTCTAGTTGGTGTCTTTCTTTGCACTACAATAGTCAATGAACCACATGGAGAGGAGCTTGGCCTGATGAAACCTTGGTCTAACAATGCCTACACTTGCCTCTTGATCTCCTCCATCTCGATCGCCGACATCCTGTATATGCTGATATTTGGCAGAGGGGCATCATGCAATAGATGGATTTCGTGTTGGATTTCCCTCTTCAGAGGTAGTCCCTTCGGCTCTTGAAATAGTTCATTATAATCAAAAATAAATTCCATTAATTCATGTTTATGCTTCTCATCGCAGCCCTGGAACACATCAGTGAAATCCCCCTCTTTCTGCCTTACAACCATAAGCATGCAAGTTTTACTGGAATTCATCAATCGTTTCATCTGCCCAGTGCTTACGAGGCTGGCATTAATCTTATTTTGATGAGCCCGCACTATGTATTCTACCCCATCCTTGGTGATGTAATATTTATTCTCATGGCAAAAAAAGACTGCTTTTCTGTCATACAGGTATGGGCTCCCTAATAGCATACCACAAATATCTAGTGGTATAACATCCAACTCTACTTCGTCTACTAGCTTAGACACAATCACAAATTTGACCTTGCACTGTTGGGTTACATTCAATTTCTGTTTATCATGTATCCATCTCAGTGGGTAAGGTTTTGGGTGTGGTTTTCTCTCAAAGCCAAGCTTCTTTACTAAGGATTCTGCAATTGAGTTTTCTTGGGAGCTAGTATCAAACATAGTTTCTACTTCGGTGTGATTTACTACAA
>APFE030639493.1:0-49082 GCA_000404065.3 Pinus taeda | reverse complement strand
ATAACAGCATGTCGTATTTTGGTGGGATGTCAGCCACTACAATGTCCATAAGGATGTTCTTGGCACGATATTGGACTAAAGTAACACACAAATCTTTGATTAACCCTAGACATTCTACTTGACTTGAATCAAAGGAGAACAACTCTTTGTAAGGTCTAGTAATGTCTAGATTCAATTTTTCCATTATTGATTTTGGCATTAGGTTGTGACAAGCCCCAGAATCTAACATGGCATTGTGTAGTATTTTTTCAAGAATATTAAGGCTAACGTAAAAAGGTGGAACTCCTCCTTCTTGTGGTTTTCCATTAACATTTGGTCCAAATATTAATTCTAGTTTATTATCAAATAAGTTAACCAAGTCTTCATTTTTCGTAATGTTTAGGGTCTAATTTACTTGTGATTTGTATGTTTCGTTTTTAACTAGTTCAGTCAACGGGACTGAAATTTTCAGCTTGGATATCTCTGCCCCTAAATTGAACGATGAGGAAGGGTTTTAGAACTTTGAAACAGGGTTTTGAGTGGAATTATCTTCCTTTTGTTTACTTTGGATTTCCATATGGGGAATTTCAGATCTGGCATTATAAGTGTTTTTCTCTAGTTCTTTAAGTGGAACTGATGTGGATGGTTGCTCAACAAAGGGTTGGTTGGCAGTTTATTTCTTCAATGATGGGACTAGGGGATTTTGGTTTGGTCTAGGGAGGATTTGAAGTACCTCCGAAGCAGGAACATTATTTGTTATTTTGGGTTGATTTGTCATTGCTTTCTTAGTTTGGTTAGGAGGACCAACATTCTTTTTACTTCTCAAGTTATATTGTTTATGCACTTCAAATATGGCAGAGTCATATCCTTGTTTATAGTCCAATGACTCTCCAAAGTGGGTTTGAAGCTGTTGTAACATATGCAATTCTTCCTCATCCTAGGAGAGAAATACAGGGTTTTCATCATCTAATCCCATTAGATTGATTTGGGTATCTCGTGTTGGATCATCAGGATCAAATGATTTTGTATAGTTTTCTTAAAAAGGGGGCCTAATGTTTTGATCAAGTCCATTCTTTCCTGTGTTTTGGTTTGATTTTGCTTTTTTCTGAAGTTAACATTCCTAATTGGGTGTGCTTGTTGATTATCCCATGTTTTTCTATCTAGGATGTCAAGTCTATCCATGATTCTTTCTACAGTTTTGGACAAAATATCTACTTTGCCATCAGAAGTTGAAGCTTCATTAGCAAATCCTACTCCCCTTTCTAACTTTGCTCGGGATTTTTTAGCTAAAAGATTAACCTATACTTTTACTGCATTGGTTTTTCTTTTCTCTAGGGTTGCAGGCTCTCTTTCCCTAAGTTAGTATGTCATATCTAGATCAAAACCATCAGGTAATTTCATCATTGCGAGATTAGGAGGAGGCTTAAGGTTGGATAGGATGGCATTGTAAGTGCTATTAAACCTAGTGCAGTAGTCTTGAACTGATTCTTTAGGACCTATCCTAATGTTCTCATACTCATAAAGTATTTGCAATGGGTTTTTCTTCCTCTCCCATCTCTCAATGAATATCGTATGAAATTTTGTCCTATCTGCAATACTATCAGTAGCTAAGTCTCTAAACCAAGTTCTAACTTCCCCAACTAATGTTTGGGAAAAAATCCTAATTCTTACATCTGCATCTTCTATCTCATGTACCTCAAAATAATTGTTCATTCTGTTAACATGTTGTTGAGTAGTGCATAGGCCTATAGCATAAAATAGTTGAATTTTGCTGTGATAGTCCTGAGGTAAGACATGTAACTGACCAAGAACACTAAAGGGGCATATCTATTGACCATGGCTAAAGTCTTGGCTTAGCTCAGGGATAAGGGAGGATTGGTTTGGGTTGAGGTGGAGATGGATGAGCTAGCAGTGCTTATAGTTGAAAATGGAAGATTTCCAATTGAAACTCGAGTACTAACAAAGGAATTTGGAATATTAACAATTGAAGTTGGAATATCTACAAATGAAACTGAAATATTAATAGTGGATGAAGGGGTTTCTATAATAGAAATTGAGATATAAGGGGTAGTTTTGTGTATAGGGGAGATGGAAGTATCTATAAGTAAACTTGAATGGCCTATGGGTGAAGTGGGAGTGTCTATAGGTGGAAACAAGATTCTAGGTTGTATAGAGAACTGTGGAATGAATGGGCCAGTAGAATGTGTTATCACTCATGTTGTTCCCTAAGAAAGTTGTAAGAAAGGGAATACGGCCGAGCTAACCACAGAACAATCTTTTAGACATAGATTCTAGCCAACCTACACCCAGAGAGGGCTCTCTCTTTATGATTTAACTTTGTTTTGAAATATGTTAGGCTAGTTATGATGTTCAGGGGTTTTGTTTGATTGTTGGATGGTGAGATTCAGTAAAAGAGAGGTATAAACCTGAGAAGTCCAGTCCATTGGGATAATGAAGTCTATGAAGATGGATTGCTGGATATGGTTTCGTAATAGAGGATGGCACTACAGAGTAAGGTAAGCAAACATGAAACAATTTTAAAGGCTAAAATCAGATGGAATGGACTCTAATGGATGGAGGGAAATTAAGAATCCTTCATCATATAGATAGAGGGAAAGTGAATGATTACTACTAAGAAGCAGTTAAGAATTCCTTAGAAACTAATCAAAATGATAGAATCAAGGGAAACATGAGTAATTAAGAATTCACTGTTTATACTTAATCCTGAAGAAAACACAGAGAATAACAAAGACTGAAAACAGAGTGCAGTTAAACAAATTCTGAGTTAATCTTTCTCTTTATTATTCAAACCATGAAACATAGATGACATAATAGACAATAAAACTATAAACAGGAGATATAAGGATACTCATTGATCCATAGTTTGATTCAAGAATTCTGTAACAAGTCCTTTTCTATCACTTCTGCATCCAGAGAGTCTAGCAACAATGGATTCCAACAATTTTTATATTTAGAAAATTTTAGTATTACAACGCAGTCTAAGAAATGCATCACCAACCCCAAATACTTTGAATGGGGAAGTATTTATACAAAATATGTCTACAAAATATCTGACAAAGATAATATCTAGTGATGAGATATTTCTTTTACAAGAGATGGAGACACGTAGTCTTGAAAACAGGGAAGAAATTAATGAAGAAATAAATGATGTTGTGCTGGCTGCTCCGCTTGGTCAGATGTGCTGGCTGTAGCCCTTGTAAGTCAGTCTTCAGCTGTTTTCCACTGATATTATGTGCTAGCCACTCCGGCTTTCTCGGGTGTCTTTAATTCTGATGTGATACTCTATAATTCATACGATATTCATTTATTTCTGTTTACTTACCTTATGGTAAATGGTGCAAAACATTCAATTCACCAAAGATACCAAAGATACCAAAAAAATGTCTACGGGATTTCCAGCATACTTTGCCACCACTGCTCTTCTAGTAACTTATGTTTCTGCAACTTTCTCAAAGTCTCATCAATCTCTATGTACCTGAAGAAATTAGGTGGGATGGTGAACAGATATTTCACCTCATGCTCAATGGAAAATAAATTCTCCAATTTGTCATAAAGGGTTTGGCCAGATGTCAGTGCATTCTCTGCTGAAGTACTTGATGATGCATTTACTTGATCAGAAACATATTTATTCAACTTTTGTGTGTACTCTACATGTCTCATCAGGCGTTCATTACTTCCCAATGGACTTGGAAAACCCTTTTCATGCAAAATTGTAAATCTTTCTGTAAAAGAATCAATCTCCACCTGCATGTCCTGGTATCTCCTTTCCAAATTTTGCATTAGAGTTCTCATGGTTAGAACTTTCTTGATATGCAGAATGGTGCATGTCCTGTCTCTGATGTCCAATGCTGCTAGTTCTTCATTGGTCTTGGTATTCAAAAAATGTATTATCCTGTTAGCTTGTTTAGGCATGTGTCCCAATAAAGCTCTGGTTTTTTGAATCTCCACTTGGGCTGCTGCTATTAAATCAATATGTTCATAACTAACTTGGATAGATCTCCACACATTGCTAAGGTATTGATTGATGTTGGCCCACAAAATTCCTTTGATTTCCCCCAGAGGCTTATCTAAAGAGAGATCATTTTCCAATGCTCTCACCTTGTTCTCTAATGCCTTAACCTCCCTTGTCTTTTATGCCACGGTCATCTTGGATTTTTCATAGCTTTTTTCTAGTTTTGCCAATTGCTCCTTTACCAATTTCAATTCAGATACTTGGAGTTTCAATTCCTCCATGGCTTTTATTAATTCCTCTGTTGTCATGGTAGTACTGTTGCCTGGTGCTGTTGTTGTTACTGTTGCTAATGTACTGATAATGATTTGTGTTGTGGTTGCTGGAACAGTGGGAGGCAATGCTATTTCGGATGTGGAGGGGGCAGTTGTGCCTATAGGGACTCCTTCAAGTGGCTGGGAGGTTGACTCTCCCTACTTTTCCTTTAGAGCTTTCTCAAGTGCCTGTTCTATCTCACCCAATCTCCCATTAAGCCTCATAAGCAGGTCCATCATGTCTTCTTCTGACTTCTGCTGCACAACTTTTGTAGTCTATGGATGCATGGTAAGAGGCATTTTTAGCTGTTTTCTGAGGGCAGCAATGTCCTCTTCTTTCTTCTTTATTAGTGCCTTAATGCCTTTGGCATCTTTGGGATCATGGCCCAGCTCAATAATGATATCCTCCAAAGATTTTATCCTGTTATCCTTGGCTAGAGAAGAGGCTTTCTCTAAATCTAGCTGAGAAGAGGTGTTTTTTAATGAGTTTTGCAATTTGTGAGCCAGCATTGCTTTATCTGCCAGCGTGGAGTAAACCATCTCTCCAGTTTTTTTATGAAGCTCAATCTAGTCCATAGGATGAATTTCCTTGGCCAATACCTCCAAATTTTTCCTAATATAGTCAACTGCAGACTGTGGCTATTGAACCTTGGGCTTGAAGTAACTCATGATCATTTTTCCCTCTTTGATGTCATAAGCAAACATCAACCTTTGCTGGTTAGTGGGGGCCATCTTGAGGTATTGATTGTAAATCTGTATTCTGAGTGGGTCATTCCTTGCTTTTATCTTTGTGAATGTTCTTTTGATATCAGAGGCCTGCTTGCTTTATGGCCTGGTGGATGAAACTTCCACACTATGTTGCCTCTCTAGCTCCTGCCCGTGCGAGCTAGTTGATGTTTCCACTACTGGGGATGTTTCCTGACTGACTGTCTTCTCCCCTCGAAGACTTCCTGTGGTTTCCTCAATAAATTCATCTTCTGATAGAGGGTTCAACCTCTGCCTTTTTGTCCCTGGTTTCTCTATAGGCCCACTTATATGTGTGCCCTCTTCCCTGTCCCTCTTTTTACCCTTTTCCTCGTTTATAAGAGTCTGCAATGCAGGAATCTCTATCGCTTTAGTTTGAACAGGAGGAATTTGTCCCTGCTGATCTTCCATCTCAGGCTATTCTGTGTCCACCACTTCCTTGCCCTTCGCCATCCCTGTAACTGGTGTGCTGACCTCTTGTATAGGCTGTTGAGAAGTTCCAGCAGAGGATGTACTAGCTCCTGTTTGTTGTGGCAGTCTGAAAGATACTTGTCCAAAAGAGTCCAGGTCAAGGGCTTTTTCAAGGTCTTTCATAGCCATCTCCATCTTTTCCTGCTCATTAATGTGTTCCACTAATGTGCCCTCTACCCAATCATTTTGATTAGAAAACTATTCTATTTTAGGGATTCTATGATGTATATAGACTGACAACCTATTTCTTACTTTTTTGCCACTTATAAAGCTATTTGGGTCATAAGGCACCCACCAAAAACTTTTCTTCAATTTAAGTTGTTTCCCTAATATCTTATTAGCCTCTTCCCATGCCTCCCTCTTATGGATGATAAAAGGGCCCAACTGGTTTTTTATTCTCAGCTGAGCCTTTTTCTTTGCACTACAGAAATGGGTTAAGTCTACATTGATAAGTTGTCTGAAATATTCCAGTGCAAATAGTCTCATGGGCACATATCTAGGTAATCTGAAAGGGCTCAACTCACATCCATATATTTTGATTACTGTGTGATTCTGGTAGAAGTACGAGTCACCTATTTTGTACTGTTTGGAAAGCTGTAGTATCTTCTTCATGTCACCAGTGAGGCTAGGAAGGGGCTGTCCTATCAACAAAGTGGATGTTGGGTGAATAAATAAGTCAATAAATTCACAGTAGGTGTAAGGACCCTCATAGATTTTATGGAAGACTAAGCTCCAAAAAATTACAGACCTCCTGTTTCCCTTTGAATCCAATTTCCTAATGTGAAATGGAAAGCTATCTAGATGATAGTATAGTAGCAGGTGGTATATGAAAGATAAATACTTGAAGACTCCTTCTCTCTCCAAATTTATAAATTGGTCATGGATTTTGCTGGAAATGAAGGTGGCATAGTCATATTTGACAGCAGGGGGCTGTCCTGGAGTAAAAATTGACAACATAGATAGGGTGATGTCATCAACATATTCACTAGTATTGAATCCCAAAACTAGGGCTATCATGTCAACAATAAGCTGTCCTGTTTTAGTGAACAAGACTTATAGATAAGGAGGTGGGTCTGTAGGCTGACACTCTGGTAGCATGAACGTTTTAGCAACCTGGGTTATCTCTGAATTGGACAATTTAGAAGCTTGGTAGACTAAAAGTCCCATGGAAAGACGGGCGGGGGGCTCAGTGGGATGGAAATGTATCATCTCATTATTGGATTCGGCAGTTATGTAAAAAAGGATAGTTTGAAAAGGAGACCTACTGGTTTCGGAAGGACACATAACCACTCTCCGGAAAGGGTCATAGTTGGCACATCATTGGTGAATTATGTCTGGGAAGACATGGATAGAGGGAAAGAAATATCTGGGTAGGTTGGATTCCCAAATTCCAAAAACATCAGAGTTATTTGCATGGTTGTCCCTGATTTGGCAGAAGGTTTGAAGATGGTTGACAGAAGTAGTTATGTCTTGAATTTGAAAATATTTGTCAGCCAAGGACAAGTAATCCTGGACTTTATGAGGTGCATTCAAGGGAGCAACATTGAGGGCTGCGGGAGCTTCCATGTTTGGTTCTTGTGTTTTCAAACTGGAGGTTGGGTTTTTGTGAAAAAACTAGTCTAAATAGCAGTTCTGGGGCCTTTCTCTGAGAATTACAGACCGAAATTAACTTGAATTTAGCTCCTTGGGTAAAATTTATAGAGAAAAAATGCAATTTGCTGGGTTATTGGTAAAAAAGGGTAAATACCTAGGTATACAGAGGAAAACAGTGCAACTGTAGGTTGACCAACAAACTGTGGAGCAGGATGCTGGAGTGCTGGCCGGGTGGCGGAGTTGGACTTGATTTGCAATAAACTAGACGTAATTCGCATGCAACAGTGCTTGCAGTAAAAATTGGTGAAAATGACAGTTTATGGAGTTTTTAACAAAATTTGGCTTTCGCGGGGTTTTTAGCATTTTTGGTTAGATGACATCATCAGGATGTGACGTCTTGTCATTTCGTGGAAATATGGATGGTGACATGGTAGTGATGTCGCGAGGGGTCAGTGGGAGGGCGGTAAGTTTTTTGCCCCGCACCGCTTATGGGCTAAAGTGGTTTTGGACCGGGGAGGCGCGAGCAACGCGGGTAGTCGACACACGTCCTAGTACGGGCGGTGATACCACCCATCCCCTGGGTGGTAAAGTTTGGCAGTTATGGGTTCGTGATATGAGTGCCAACCATCGGAAGTGAGGGCACTGATCGGACGGTGGGAAGGCTTCGGAGGTGACAGATGGTTAATGCGCAGGGGCCCGACATATAAAAATTTGTTTTTAATGATGTTGGGGTGGATTTGACTGGTCTGCGGATTTAAGTTATTAATTAACGTGAGATTAATTAATCCTTCGAGCGTGTGGTGGGAAGGTTATCAGTAGGTTCCAAATGAACCAATTAATTCCTTATTTAACAAGTGATTACGGTTATAACTAACCGGGGGTGGGATATTAGTATTTTTGGGGTTTTCGACATATATTTATATAATATGGGAGGGGAACAAATTTACAGGGATTTAAATAATATATGTTAAAAAATATGAATTTTGAAATGAAACTGAAAGCGCCAAGTTTAATGTTAGGAAAATTAGGTTTAAATGGGAAAAGAGGGGTTTTTCACAAGAAATGTGGCTATTGTTCCTAAGTAACTAGAGCTCTACTCAGGCATTTGATGAAAAATGGGATGAGTGATCTTAAGGATATTAAGCAGATCTCAATACCTTTAGGGGGAAGTTAGTGAATGACTTGGGGGAAAGGATGGAGGCGAGTTAGTAATAAAATCTGCCCCACTTGAGTTGCATCCAAACATCTGCCATGGTACTTGTGATAATAGTGAAATGAACATTTTGAGAGACATAATCAATCACAAGTCTCATTCTGCATCTGCAACACCAAAAATACCTACCCAACCTACTTTGCCTAACATTTTTTCTTCTTTTTCATTTGGGTGCATTTGAACTGGAAAACCCCTCATAATTTTATTTCTTATCATTACATGATAAACCTATCTAAATCTACACTTATTTCTTCCAAGGGCTCACATTGAACTGTTGAATTCCTTTGTTTCTCTACTTATCTATTTATCTTCCAAGATTGAACAGTTTGGACAGATCTTATTCTCTATCTCTAAAACCAGTAAATTGAAACATGAACTAGCCAAGATTAAACTGTTTGGCCATCCATCCATGTTAGCATAGATCAAAAAGCTGCACAGCATCAGATCTTTGCAAAAATATAACAGTAGTGGCATTTTGGACTTGCACACTTTCATGGTCCTTTGTTTGGGGTTCATTTCTTTCATTTTCTTGACCATTTCATTCTTCTTGCCCTTTGATTTTTCTTTTAGGGCATACCCTCTTTACATTTTTTAATTTTTAATTTTTTGATAATATGGAAAACCTTTGCAACCAGAAAAGGTATGAACATGTTACAGAGCCTACCAATGTCAATCATGAAATATGACTCCTATTGCTATAGGAACCTAACAGAATAAACTGTAGTAGAAATAATAGATGGTGTGGTAGTGATGGAAAGTGTATTAATAACGTTGGAGGATTGAGTAGAAAGTTCAGCAGTCAGAGCAGTATTAATGGATGATAGTGCTGTATTCAGAATATATTCATCAATTGATCTATTAGCTCTTTGAACTTCAAGGTCTGTAATAAAATCAAGATCTAGAACAGTTTCTTTAAGCACACTTTCAGATTTTGTTCTAAACAATGAGAGATCAAATTGCACATCAAAAGGTAAATCTTCTAAAAACAACCACTTACCAAGACATGAATTAGCTTTAACTAATGGTTTTTTATCAGCTAAACTTTCGTCTTTTTTGGATTTTTTTACAATTATGTCTGGATCATCCACAATAGCAATAGGGTTTGGATCTGGGTTGGCCCTGGTATAATGAGTTTTCTTGGTAGCTAGAATTATAACTTTTTAATTTTTTTTTTAGTGTAAATTTTAAAACTGTTATATACCTAGGGGGGATAATATGGGGTACCAAGGGAGGTACCCAAGGTAATAATATAATAATGGGATGGGTCATAGTAATAAGTAAGGTGGTTAACCCATATCATGTAAGGGACCACAAGTAGTTAGTAATAATATAATGGGCCCATGTTATTAGTGGATGGTATGAGGGAACCATGGTAATGATCCATGGTATTGCATGTATGAGGGCTATATAGAGGCTAGAGACTCCACATGGAGGATGTCAAGGAATAGTCAAGGAATATTGTGTGTACAAGCATACGGCTTGTGGAGTGCTCTCCTTCCTTAAGGAGTGAATGTATGGTGTTGCCCTACCTTAAGGGTTTGATAATAAAGAAGAATTTCTATCTTATTTCTTGGGTTTATTTCTACTGTCTTATATTTTCATATCAGAGCTATAACAAGTGGTATCAGAGCACTTTCTTGGGCAAAAAAGTGGAGAATTTTTTTACTTTTTTGCAGGATTTCGAGGGCGTCGAGTTTATAGATCAGATCTGTATGTTTTGGTGCAAGATCTGCAAAATATAATTGCCGATCTGGATTCTATGTGAAAAAATACCTGATTTAAAAAAAAAAATCGGCTGAATCGGAGTCAGGATGAAGGAGATATCGTTGATCTAAAAATCAGTGGGGTTGAAGACAATTTTTCAGGGCAGCAAGTTTGCGGCATAGATCTGGACGTCCTGGTGCAAGATCTGCAAAATCTAATTATAGATCTGGATCCTATGTGAAAGGATACCCTATTTCAAAAAACAATCGGTCGAATCAGAGCCAGGATGAGGGAGATATCACTGATTTAAAATCAACTCTTTTTGCAGAAATTTTGGGGACGACGGGAGAGTTGCAGCGCAGATCTAAAATTATAGTGCCTAGATTAGAATTTCTATCACATGGGCAGATGTAGAATGGTTGTTCTATTTCCAAAAATATGTCATAATAGGGATTTTGAGCAATATTGACTAAACTGTGACAATTTCAAATTTTCGCCAAGTAAGTGAATTTTTTCAAAACCCTCTTCATGGCTTTTACATGAAAAGATAATGGTCCTACTATTGAAGAATACATAAAAAAACACAAGTCATTATGGGCACATAATTGCAGAATTTTTGTAGTGTTTAATTTTGAAGATGAGGCAGCCACATGGTGGGATTACTTAACCAAAAGAAGTGTTCCAACCTGCTCGATGAAGAATTTGAAAAATTACTTTTAGACAGATGGTCTCATGCCAGAAAACAAGATAAGGAGAAACATGTGGAGCTATTTCCTACTGGTATATCCTTATTACAGGTCCATGGATTGATTCAAAAGGAGAAGATCATTGTTTTTATAAATCCTAGTTGCAAGCATAATTTTATCAATGTTAACTTGGCAAAAAAATTGCAAATTCCAGTGAAACACATTGAAAATACACAGGTTGATGATGAGGATATTCAAATTTATAAAGATTTGAAGCTTTCTATGGATAAGTATGTGTTGCATGGTGATTTTTATACTTCAAAGATGGATAATATGGATATTGTTTTGGGATATCCTTGGATGGAATTTGCGGGTACTATCAATATTAATATGCAGAAAAAATTCCTAAAGCTCTCGTATAAAAAAGAAGAAAATTACATTACGGGATATTTCCATTAATAAACAGGTAGATTCCAAGGAGGCTGAAGGAGAAGATGTTCCAGGGACTGACATATTAGATGATGAGCTAGTGATGATAGACAATAAAAAACAAACAGAGGCTGAAGTAGAAAAGGTTACAGGTGCTAATACATCAGAGGAGGGCTCAGTGGTTGAAGTCATATTGGAAAAGAAGACACCACAACGGGGACCACAGTAGGGTGAATCAAAGAAAAAGACACCGTGGGTTAAAACTTCAACATATCATCACCCACATCACCCCACAAGAAAACAACCAACAAGATGGAAACCAATTAGCCACAAGGAGAACAACCCCCGTATGATGGATGAGTAAAGGGAAAATTAAGAATCCTTTACTATAGACCAAAGAAGAAACTATGGAAGCTAAGGAGCAGTTAAGAATTCCCTAGCTAAGATAGTTTAAGAGAAAACATTAAGAATGTATAACAGTAAGACAGAGTGTATTTAAGAAAATTTTGAAATAATATTCAAGTTAAAACATTCAGACCTCTGAAACATTTAAGATTATGAAACAACTTTAAGAGAGATAAAACAACACAGAGAATTACTCATTTATACTCTGCTTTACACATGAATCCCTTGAAATATCTTATCTTTCTTCATTAATCCAGCATGATGGCCCAGTCAGTGATACAAAAGCTTTTACAGTCTTTGAACAAAATTCTATTGAAAGTATAAGAATCCACCCTACATACTTCGATTTATGAAGTATTTATAAAAAATGTTTTTACAAAATATCCCAAACTAACTTAGGAATTAATCTAGGAAATTCAAAATATCTTCTCGGAGGAAGATAGAGACAACTATTGAACTGTTTTCTTGTTGTCCCATTTATTGTGGTTTAGCTGGAAGTTTATTGTTGCTATGCTCTGTGCTGGCCAAAGGCTATTGTTTTCTATACTGATACTCTTTAACACGGATACTCTTTGACCCTGTAACCTTTGAATCTGATGCCCTTTTACCTCGTTCACTGTGTTTTTGAGTTTTAACCGTATTATGCTATAGTAAGTCAGTCAATTTTTCCCATTCTTGATCTGTTGGTAACCGAATACTCAACATTCTTTAGTAAGTTTCATCTGCCTCAGTGTATTTGGAAAATGAAGGCTTATTTACAAGTAGATGTTTTACCTCATGCTGGAGGTAAAATAGATTTTCAAAAGCACTATACAGTACCTTTCCTATTGGTACTCCTGAAACCTATGAAGTAGCCACTTGTTGTCTTGCTACATCCCTGATTTTGTCGTTGTAATCTCCTTGTTCCATAAGTTTATCATGAATGACTAAGGGATTAGGTAATCCATTTTCCTTTAGCTTATCCAACTTAGCCATGAACCTGTCAACGACTACTTGCATTTCCTTGCTCTTTTCCTCTAACTTATGCGTAAGGTCCCTCTTGGTGAGGACTTTCTTACCTCTAGAATAATAGTAGTCTTGTCTTCAATTTCTAGTTCCTGTAGTTGGTACTTGTTCTTTGAATTTTAGAACTAGATGAGTCTGGTAACATCTCTAGGCCTGTTGCCTAATTCTATCTTTACTTTCTCAATAGCCTCTATTATTAATATTATGAGATCAATTTGCTTGAATATGACTTGTATGGATGGCCAAATATCATTTTCAGAGTCAATGATATTGGCCCGTAGTTTTTCCTTGGCTTGTCCAAGTGGCTCCTTTAGTGTCAAGTCTCTTTCCATTAACCTCAAATTTTCCTTTATCCTTGCAACCTTTTGCTCCCCCTCTTTCTACATAATCTTGGCAAGCTTATCATCTATTTCTAAGCATGCCACCTATTCCTTTAGCTTGTTTATCTCGTTTTTCTGAATATACATTTCTTCCATGGCATGAACAAGCTTGGTTGATTCATCTGTTCTTATACCTGTTGTTGTTGTAGAAGCTGCTGATGTAGATGTTGCAGTGGTGATGGGAAAGGCAGTGCCTATAGGAGTTTTTGGAGCCAATGTAGCTTCCAATGTAGATGGTAATGCAATAGTCACTATAACGATTATAGTTCCTGGTGTGGTCCCTACTTCGCCTTGCTTTAATTGGATTAAGGTATCCAATTCCTTCTCCGTGCTCCTCGACTGATCATTCAGCTTGAGGACTAAATCCATTAAGTCCTCATGCTGAGTTTGAGACTGTAACACCTCCTGTGTTTGTGGATGAAGCAAGGAGGGTATCTTTAGTTGCTTCTTCAGTGAAGCAATGTCCTTGTTCTTTTGTTTTATTAACTCCTTTGTTGCTTTGATATCTTTGGGATCATGTCCCATCTCTATGATAAAGTCTTCCAAAGACTTGATTCTGTTATCCTTGGCTTGTGATGAAGCCTGTTCAAGTTGATACTAAGTTGAGATATTGTTCAGGGAACTTTGCAGTTGATGAACAACTATGGACTTCCCTATTAGGGTGGAGTAGATAATTTCTCCAGCCTGCTTGTGAAACTCTATTTGGTCCACAAGGTGAATATCCCTGGCCAACACCTCAAAATCAACTTTCTTATAGTTAGTGGGTGCCCTTGGTTGCTTCATAGTTGGTTGAATGAATGACACCTGCATATTTCCCTCTTTGATGTCAAAGGCTAACATCAATCTACTCTGACCTGAAGTAGAAAGTTTGAAAAGCTGAGCACATGTCTCAACTTTCAACCTTTCATTCCTCATTAGTATCTCTCTGAATCTGTCTTTGATACTTTTATCTTGGTCGGTTGGCCTGCTGAAGGATTAGGCTTCTACACTCATTTGTCTCTATATCATATGGGTTCCTGAGAATGATGGGGGTTGTGTTTCCTCTGAAGGAACACTACCTTTACTCCTTTCTGGCTCAGAATCAATTATTTCAACTGAGCCATCGATGTCTTCCCGCTCTGACATAGGATTGAGTCTAGGCTTTTCGCTTTGGCCTCTTTCATATTGAACATTGAAGGCTTGTGTCCCTGAACTTGATCCTTCCTCCCTACCCCTTTTGGGATTTTTCTCCTCATTCAAAGGAGTCTGCATGATAGGGCAGTGCTCATTGCCCATTCCTGAGGTGGTACCTGCAGAAATGAATTTTCATCAAGTTGCTTTTCTTGATCTAATAATGTGTTTTCCGCAATAAATTCAGTATTTTCCCTGTCCTCTAAAATGTTTTCCAACCATTGCAATTGGTTGGCATACTTTTCTATCTCAGGGATGCGGTGATGGATATAGGGAGCCATCTTGTTTTTCTACCTTTTGCAGATGAAATCCAAGGGATCATATCTCCATATGAAGCTTTGTTTTAATTTTAATCTCTGAAGGATTAACTCTGCCTCCTTTCCAACTTCTTTTCTATTACAAATAAAATGATTGAGTTCGGCTTTTCTTTTGGCTGAGACAAAGTTTACCTCATCTGAATTTATTATCTTCCTGTATTACTATAGGAAAAATATCCTCATTGGGAGGTATTTAGGTAGTTTGTATGGGGCAAGCTGACACGCATAAATCCTGATTCTAGTGTGGCTTTGGTACAAGTACCAATCTCCCACCTGATGATTGATGTTTAGATGAAGGACTCTCCTGATCTCAGGACTAATTCTTGGTGGAGGGGTTCCACTGAGCATGACCATCACAGGATGGACAAAGGAATCTATGAATTCATTATATGAATAGGGGGAGAAATATTGATGAGTTAATGGGGTCCAGAAGATGACTGATCTTGGTTGGCCCTTGCTGTCCAACTTTTGCAAGGTAAGTTGTAATTTATCTACTTGAAAGTATAGGAACATGTGGTATGGTACTGAGGAGTACTTGAAAACCCTTTCATTTCCCATTCTTGTGAACTAATCATGCATTCTGTTAGCTATGAATGTGGCAAAGTCATAAATGGTTTAGGAGGCTATCCTGGGGTATAGATGGAGATGAAAGCCGGGATGATTTCATCAATGTACTCACTTGTGGAGTAACCCAAAATACAAGATGTCATGGATACAATATTTCGGCCCCAAGGAGAAAATATAGTTGCTACATATGGAGGGGGGTCTTTGGGGGTATACTTCTCTTCTATGATGAAGGTTTGGATCAATTGGGCAAATCTTGCAGAGCTGAGTTTGGGATAGAAACCTAATAGGCCTCTAATTGAGAGGGGAGTTAGGTTTGGCCTTGGTTGGAGCTGCAACATCTTATTGATGGACACATGAGTGATGGTGAAAAGGAATTTTTGGTCATGAGACATGATGGTTCTATGACTGGGGACATAGCAAGTACAACACATATGTACAATTTCAGGAAAGATGTGGACTTGGGGGAACTGGTACTTGGGCAAATTTGACTCCCAAAGGCCAATTTCATCAACATGGTTCAGGAACTTGTCCCTACTTTGGTAATGTATTTTGAGTAGGAGCTCTATGACAGTGATATCTTTTATCTGGAAATCTCTATCAGCTAAGGGAAGGTGGTCCAGGTCCAAATGGGGTGTGGAGATGGGTCTCATGTTCAATGCTATAGGGGTGGCAATAATTCGGTTCTTGTGGATTCAAAATAGGCTTTCTCAAGGTTGAATTAGGGTTTTTAGAGGTATCTTGGCAGTTTAAGAGTTTGAGTATTCAGCAAGGTATAGTATGGAGTCTATTGGAGTAATTTCAATTAATTTTTAAGTTTAACAAAATACTCAATGACTGGTCTAACTTGAAGTTGATAGGGCACTTGGTGAATTCAAGTTTAAATACCTAAAACCAAGGCAAATTGACTCTGAGCAAGGTAACTGGTAGCTGCAGTTGGTCAAAGGGTGCTTATGGAGGCTGCACGATTGACTGGGTGGTCTGTGGCATTCTCTAGAGAAAAATTTGCACGTGGGTTGATGACTTCGATGTTTTTCACGTGTCGTGCATGTGTACAGAAGCTTGCAGGCGAAAATTCAGCGAAAAAGACATTTTTGGGGCTTTTTGGCTTTTATATGGAAATAATGTTTTTTGGCGGGTATGGATCAATAGTGACTGATTTGTCGCATAGCGGGGAGGTGGTAAGTGGTTAATTTCTCACAAATTATGGGCGTTGAGTGGTATTTGGAAGGGGCCGCTCGATTCCACTCAGCAACTGACATGTCACTGGGTGATCTTGTGGAAAACAAATTTTTTGGGCTTGTCTCATCTGATGAATGATCATGTCTGAAATGGTTTCTGGGGCGTTAGATCTGGGCTTTCAAATCAGATGGTGGTTGAGGCGTGATTGCACATGGAGGTTAATGGGGGGCTCAGCACTTTAAATATAGCGGTATTGGGATTAATGGTGGATTAAGGCGAGATTAGGCCATCGAGGTTTTTAGCGAGGGCTTAATCAGGGTTTTTCCTAACTTAATCGCAAGTCGATTAGTTATTGGGATTTTGTCGGGTTTGATGTATTTTATAGTTTATATTTAAACTAGGGTAGAAGGATAGGTTTATATAGGTTAATATATATGGGAAAAGGGTTATTAATAGGAATTAATAATAGTCAAAAGCTAATATAAAAAACATCAGAAATGAATAGCACTAAGCATAATGTATTTTCTATGATTTGTTTGTTTTTCGCATATGTGCATTATAACTTAGGCTAAAGTATTTTTGTGGGTTATTTATATGAAAGGGGAATTTACATGGGGGTGATTACTTTCCCTAGGCAAATGATGTTTTAACCTTAGGAAAAGGGGTTTTATTAGGGAAATGAATAAAACGAAGGGGGATGAAGTTTTATGAGGGGAATTTGGTACTTGGCATCCATAAGTCATTGAGCCGAGGGTCTGGTCTCTCTAGAAGTCAGAGAAATGCGCTGAGCCCCTTTGACTTAGAGTTTTTCAATACTTAGGACTTTATTATGGGAAATTAGTTAAGTAAATAAGTAAAATGAACAAGGGAAGATAATCAATTGACCTTGAAAATCCATCTTCATGCTTGATTGACCATTTACATTTGAAACCTATGATGAGATATGATAAATATGCTTTTTGCCCTATCACCATATTTCTGCAACCTTTCTTCTACTTACCCATCTATTTGTCCTACCATTTTTTTCTTCACTTTATTAGGGTGCATTTAGACTAGAAAATCCTTATCAAAACATTTTCTTTTCTTTTCACAAAGAAAACTATCTATTCTATCACTATATCATCCAAGGGCTGGAATTAAATTGATGAGCTCCTTTTATTTTACTATACCTAATTTAATGATCTGCCAAGATTACACAGTTTGGTCAGATTTTATTCTCTAACTATCAACATGAAATTTAAAGCATGACACAACCAAGATTAAATAGTTTGATTACCCTGAATTGTGGCATGAATCACAAGATACACAAAATCATTATTTTGCATAAAGTAACTAGTAGTGGCATTTAGACTTGCACACCTTCATGGTCTCTTTTTGTTTTTTTGGGGTTCATATTTTCCACTTTTCTGGACCTTTTTCTTTATTCTATTTGTCCTTTAATTTTTCTTTTAGGACATACCCTCTTTTCATTTTTTATTTTTCAATATGGAAAACATTTGCAGAAAGCAAAGGCATGTACATATTACAAGGCTTAACCTTAGCCATTCAAAATTATGACTCCTATTAGTATAGGAACCTAATAGTGGCTCCACTTTGGGATGGCATTTCCTTTTGAAATTTAAAGAATTTGAGATCAGTGGCCTTGGAATTTTGACTTTAGTTACCTTGTGATTTGTCACCTTTCAACCTACTTTATTCATACTTATGATAATAAGTCCTTAAAAGCTTAGGGCCTTCTCTCTGGGCTTCAACTCTAAAGGTTTACCATCCAATCCAAACTAGACTTTTTCAAAATAAAATATACACACATGGGAAATAACAATTAGTAACTAGGTTCTATGTAATGTTTGAGCATTCGACCATTCACTGGTCCTCCTCCTTCTTAAGCACCATCTAGTCCTTTAAGGAAGAAAGCATTGTTCCCTCTATAAGCATAAATGACATAGGGGCCCTTCCATAGGAAATAGAATTTTCCATGATTACCCTTATCTTCCCTTCTCGAGTCCCACTTTAGTACTTTATCACCTAAGTAGAAATCATATGCCTTGGTCCTTCTATCAAAAACCTTTTTGTTCTTTTCCTGCACAACTTGAGATCTGTTGTAGACCTCTTCTTTGGTTTGCTGGAGATGAATAGTCTGGTTAATTCTCCTCTAGATATCATTTGGTTTAGATTGTAGTTCTTGGAGCATCTTCATCGCTGGTACTCCCAAAGAGGATGGAAAACCAACTTCCATGCCATAAACTTGTTGATAGGGAGATGTACCAATTGACTTCTTGGTAGTCAGTCTATCAGCCCATAATGCTTTCACTAACTTCTTGTTCCATGTTTTCTTATTATCTTCCAGTAACTTCTTAACAATGTTCACCAGGCTTTCGTTTGAAGATTTTGCTAGTCCATTTCCTTGAGGGTAGTAGGCCGTAGAATGACCTAGGGTGATGTGATACTTATTGCAGAATTTTATCATTCATTTGGATTTAGAAGCTTCTGCATTATCAGTAATGAGCTTGGTTGGGCATCCAAATCTAGATAGAATGTTGGCTTCAAGGAAGTTAATGGTAACAGTATCTATGGCTTGCCTTGAAGGTATGGCCTCTATCCATTTTGTGAAATATTATGTGGCTATGAGGATCCACTTATGTTGGGCAGAGGAGGGCGGGTGAATTTCACCAATGAAGTCTAAACCCCATTGTTGAAAAGGTACTTCAGTAGTGATTGGTTTAAGGGGTAATGGTAGAAGTTTTCTTTTCCCTTCAAAAATTTGACACTTGTGACAAGAGGTCACAAATCTCTTGACATCAGAGAATAAAGTTGGCCAATAGAAACCTGACCTTAAGATTTTATCTGTAGTGGTTCTCCAATAGAGGTGTCCACCACAGTCACCTGCATGAAAGTCTTGTAGAACTTTGTCAGCCTCATCTTTTATCAAACATTTAAAGAGATTTCCTTCATGATCTTTCCGAAACAAAGCATTATCAAGTATACACAATTTCAAGAATTTCATTTTTTAAATCCTACCTTTGGTTCTAGATAATCTAGGAGGAGCTTGTAAGTTTAGTAAAATGTAAATGATATCAGCATACCATGGTGATTCGCCAAGGCTTGACTGATCAGTGGAGCTGCCATCTCCCCTCCTTCATCTAGTGCAACAATAAGGTTTATGTCTAAGGCCTGACAGTTCAACTCAACCATAAGTTTGGCTAAGCCTTGGCCCTTGATTAATTTTGTGGGTTTGATCTATATATCATACTCTAAGATAGTAGCAATCCATTTTGCCCTTTTCCCATCAGGACCTTCCTGAGTCAGGATGTCTTTAACTACAGAATTGGGAACATAGGTTACTATATGAGAATACAAAATATATACCATAAAATCTTTGATAGCTTTGAATAAAGCCAATGCTTGTTTCTCCATTATGATGTATTTTAAGGGAGCATCTCTTAAGGCTTTACTAAAGAAAGCAATGGGTTGTTCATATCCTTGGCCATTTTTCTGCAGTAAAATTGCAGCTATTGTATGCTCAGAAGTAAAGGAAAACAAAATGAAATCCCTATTAAATTTGGGACTAACTAATACCAGGGGTTTTGTCAGGGCTAGCTTGATGTCTTCAAATGATTTCTTAGCTTCGACAGTCCAACTTAAGGTTGAATCTTTTTTCAACATGTTATTTAGTGCTCTAATTAACTCTTCTAGGTTAGAAATAAATCTTCTAAGGAAGTTAATCTTTCCTAAAAATGCTTATAGTTCTCTGATATTCTTAGGTTGTTGTATCAGCTAGATGGCTTCAATTCTTGCAAGATCTATTCTTATGCCATCTTTAGAAATGATATGCCTTAACAATTTCCCTTCCTTGAATCCAAATAAAGATTTATTGGCGTTCAAGGAGATGCCATACTCTCTGAATTTTATAAATACCTACCTTAGATGATCTAGATGTTGATTGTCTGATTTTGAGAAAACAATAATATCATCAAGATATATTAGAAGGAAATCATGGATTTCTTTGGCAAAGTCTATATCCATAGCCCTCTAGAAAGTGGCCCCTGCATTCATTAGCCCAAAAGGCATTTTGACATACATAAAGGTGCCCCAAGGAGTGGTAAAATTAGTCTTCAGTTGGTCGTGAGGGTGAACCAAAATTTGATTGTAACCAAAAAACCCATCTAGTAATGAGATTTTGGTTGACCCAACTACCCTTTGTAAGATGTGGTCCATTTTGGGAAGAGGGTAATTGTCTTTAAGTGATGCTTTATTAAGGTTTTTGAGATCTACACAGAGTTTGATCTCACCAGTTTTCTTCTTGGTTAGGACCAAGTTTTAGACCCATTCAGAATACCTTATTAGTGCAATTATATTGGCATCATACATTATCTTAATTTTTTTTTCTATTGAAGATAATAAGACAGGATTAATTCTCCTAAGCTTTTGTTTGAAAGGTTTTTGATTCTCTTTGAGAGGAATTGTGTGTTGGATGATGCTCGTGTCATAGGATTTAAGGTCCTCATAGCTCCAAGCAAATATATCATGAAATTCTTTCAATATCTCAATGTATTTCACCTTTTCTGTTGAAGAGAGTGACTTTGATAGTTTGATTAGCTTGGGATTGTCTTCAGTGCCTATGTTACACTCTTCAATATCAGATTTTAATGGTTCCATTTTAGGCTTCCTAGGAACATCATTTGAATCGAATAAGTCGTCGAGAGGGGTTAAACCTTTTGGTAAGAAATTATCCTTGAGATTAATTACTTCGCTTTCTTCATTAATTGTTTCATCAATCTCAACTTGTTTTGGGTTGTTTATATTTGACCTTGTGAATTTAGTGGGATTGAAACTATATACTTCATTACCTTCTAGCTCATTTATTGTTACTTCATCCCTAGAGTCAAAATCTATGGATGTATTAGTATCTATATTACTATGTGCAAATTCTTCTTCTAAAGTTAAGAAGTTGTTTATCTATCTATCATTTGAAAATACTTGCCAGTTCTGCACATTATCTGGGATTGAAGGTCTGTGCCTGACCTCAACAGTGTACTGATGGTTAGGTTGGAAGGGTAACCTATAGGTACTGGAAAACATTGCAAAACTATGGGCTTGGATAGTGTGTTTCCGAGCAACTACTGCAAGCCATGTTTCTAGAAAATTATTGAGTATTTCTATAATGGTTCCTCTATAATAACCTAATCTAGTGTCTTTAGTCATATATACACCCTTAATCTAATTTACCACTAGCTCTGAGTCTCCTATGACTGAAACTCTTTGAGCATCTAAATTCCTAACTACCCTGAGACCTAGAATCAAAGCCTCATACTTGGCCATATTATTGGTACATCTGAAATTTAAGCTATAGGCATGGTCCTTTGAGTTATTGTTTTCTAAATTATAAATCCATAATCATACTCCTGCTCCTAACTTATTTACAGAGCAACCAAATTCTAAATGCCATAAGATTTCATGTACATAGTTCTTATCATCAGTATCCCATTTATCTTTATTTCTAGCAACCTGACTACTTTCTTCATTGCATAACTTTGAAGCCTCTTTAAATTCATTAGTAGTGGAAACTGTAATTTCTTTTGGTTCTGCAACAACATTGTTAGGATTTTCATTTGGTGTTTGATCAATGTTTAACATAATAAAAGAGTCCACATCTGAATGCATGGAGTAGATGGGATAGTTTTGAGGTCAATCTTGGCTTCTTACATTGTATTTCATGAAAATTTCTCTATACAGTTTCTTGGGCTATCCAAACACGGAAATTGTGGCATATGACATATCTAGTTGGAGGTATCCTTGAAGCTTGGCTCCCTAAGATCTAGATAATAGCATGTCGTATTTTGGTGGGATGTCAGCCACTACAATGTCCATAAGGATGCTCTTGGCGGATATTGTATTGAAGTAACACACAAATCTTTGATTAACCCTAGACATTCTACTTGACTTGAATCAAAGGAGAACAAGTATTTGTAAGGTCTAGTAATGTCTAGATTCAATTTTTCCATTACTGATTTGGCATTAGGCTGTGAGAAGCCCCAAAATCTAACATGGCATTGTGTAGTATTTTCTCATGAATATTAAGGCTAATGTAATAAGGTGGAACTCCTCCTCCTTGTGGTTTGCCATTAACATTTGGTCCAAATATTAATTCTAGTTTATCATCAAACAAGTTAATTGTGTCTCCGTTTTTAGTAATGTTCAGGGTCTGATTTACCTGTTATTTGTAAGTTTCATTTTTAACTAGTTCAGTCAATGGGACTGAAATTTTCAGTTTGGATATCTCTGCTGCCAAACTGAATGATGAGGAAGGGTTTTAGAACTTTGAAATAGGGTTTTGAGTGGAATTATCTTCCTTTTGTTTACTTGGGATTTCCCTATGGAGAATTTCAGATCTAACATTATAGGTTTTTCTCTCTAGTTCTTTAAGTGGAACTGATGTGGATGGTTGCTCAACAAAGGGTTGGTTGGCATTTATTTCTTCAATGATGGGACTAGGGGGATTTTGGTTTGATCTAGGGAGGATTTGAAGTACCTTCGAAGTAGGAACATTATTTGTTATTTTGGGTTGATTTGTCAATGCTTTCTTAGTTTGGTCAAGAGGACCAACATTATTTTTACTTATCAAGTTATATTGTTTGTGCACTTCAAATATGGCAAAGTCATATCCTTGTTTATAGTCAAATGACTCTCCAGATCGAGTTTGAAGCTATTGTAACATATGCAATTCTTCCTCATCCTGGGAGAGAAATACAGGGTTTTGATCATCTAATCCATTAGATTGATTTGGGTATCTTGTGCTGGATCATCAGGATTAGATGATTCTGCATAGTTTTCCTGAAAAAGGGGCCTAATGTTTTGATCAAGTCCATTCTTTCCTATGTTTTGGTTTTGATTTTTGTTTTTTCTGAAGTTAGCATTCCTAACTAGTGGTGCTTGTTGATTATCCCATGTTTTTCTATATAGGTTGTCAAGTCTATCCATGATTCTTTCTACAGTTTTGGCCAAAAGATCTACTTTACAATTAGAAGTTGAAGCTTCATCAACAAATCCTACTCCCCTTTCTAACTTTCCTTGAGTTTTTTTGGCTAAAATATTAGCCTCTACTTTTACTACACTGGTTTGGCTTTTCTCTAGGGTTGAATAATAATGAAACTATTAGTTACATGAAGTTAAAATACCATAAAGAATGGCATGAATTTGAATTTTATTCATCAAAACTATTTTTCCAAGGTTACAAGTTTAAATGAGAAAATAATTATCTAAATAGATATGAAATTAGTAGGTAGACTAAATTAAAAAAAAAGTTAGGAAGAGTAAGCCTATAATTTTTGTGATACAAAGAAATTAAGGATAAACATCATTTACATTGTCTTACCATATAATGACTCATATGAGGCATACCTTAATATTTGAAGTAACACGTCAAAGTGTTTTCATGAGTTGTTATTAAGAGTTTCTAAGCGTCAATCTAGAAGGTATAGTTTCTTATGTATGAGTTATAGTTTCCTATGTATGAGTTGTATTTATGATCTAGATGTGTGGAAGTCAAAGACTTATGTCTTTATATGTGTATTATTGTGATCAATAAATATATCACAGTGTATCTTTTGAGTTGTATGTAATCACTCTTTAATCTCTCTATCTTCTAATACTTATATATTCAAAACCTTCTTGTTTGTATTAAAATCCCAATGACTTTCTCATTTTCACCATTTTTAATATAAAAATGCCATTCTAAAGCATATTTAGTGTAATTTTCTTTATTTGTTGCATTAATATTATTAGTGTTTCATGACATCTTAATTTATATGAAAATCTTAATGAATTTGGTGCTTCAATTTTCAGTGTTTTTAAAAATTGAAATGAAATTTGAGAAAGAAAGCAATCATTCCCAATTTTGCTAATCTTAAAAACAATAAATATCAAAATTATAATGTACTCTTCTTCTTATACTATATTTATATTTATATTTTATAACATAAACCCTCAAACATTTATTATACATGCTTTGTTTTAAACTTTATGAGGCTTATCTATAGGTTAACATTAGAAAGTTAAATTTTATTATATTTTATTATTAGAAATTTATTTATTTATAATTGATTGTTGGTTGAAGTCTTATTATGAGTTGTTTATTAACTTCCATTTCTTTTAGTTTGCTAATTTTTTGTTTTTTTTTTTTTTATTTACTTTTTATTTAACTTTTTGATCTTTTTTCTTTTTTCTTTTTTTCTCCATTATTTCTATTTTCATCTTTATGAACAATATTTTCAATTTAAAGCGACTTATTATTATATTAAAAATATATTTTAATTAATTTAATTATAGACAATTATATATATATATATATATATATATATATAATATATATATATATATATATATATACATAGATATATGTATTTTAATATAAACAATATTAGGTTAATCTCATCTCTTAATTTTTAGTTGATGACATTCAACAACATAATATTTTATGAGTTGTTTTATTTTTGTGATGAATTTTTTGTGATTTTTATTTCTTTCTGTTTCATTAACCTCTACATATTTTTACTAAATTTAATTATAAAAATTATATATATTAATTAAAAAACAAAACACACACATAGCAAATAAATATGTATATTAAAGTGCATATATGTTAATATAAATAATATTAGTTAATCATATTTCTTAATTTTTGGTCTTGGCATTTAACAATATAGTATAATATTTTTATTAGTTATTTCATTTTTGTGATGAAATCTATGGTTTTATTATTTTTTTGTTTAATTAAACTATATTTAAGGTAAGTGGCATGTACTAGCTACTATGTAGCCCTTGTTATAAATATATTTGATTTTTAGTTAATTTTATATTTGATACAGCTTGAGTGAGCCTAATGGTTAAGAACATGCGTTTTCTCCTAAGAGGTCACATGTTCAAAATAAGAAAGAAGTAAAGTATGTATGCTTTCGTAGACTTAATAGTCAAATAGTTAAGTGGAGGTGGATCCCTTGTTCCACAAACAAAAAAACTTTATACACCAATTTAATATCTCACTTAGCCATCCTCTTAAAATTAATAATAATAATTTATTTTATTCAAACTTTAAAAAAAATCAAAACTGACTTTTCCTTCTGACTAACATTATAAACATATTACGACTTCATAAATTACGGTTCTCTTTCATTCTCATTAAGTTGCGTGAACCAAGACCAACATTATAAACATATTACGACTTCATAAATTACGGTTCTCTTTCATTCTCAGTAAGTTGCGTGAATTATTTCTGTGTAGGATCACTTATTTCGGAATATGCAGGTATTAGGCGGGCGGCTATGTTTCTCGGATTATGTGGGTTATGGGATTCTGTTTACCGGATTATTATAAACGCGTTTTTGTTAAAAAAGCCAAAAAAGAAAAGACGAGAAGAAAGCAAGGTCCGACGGATCTATAAATTGAGGCTTGCAAGGATTTCAATTCAGCTGAGAGCTGAGAGGCAAAATGGCTAAAACTCAAGGTCTAAAGGCACTCTGCATCTGTTTGATTTCAATCTATCTACTGATCTTTAGAGTTGCAGGAGCTTCTCCAAATCTAGGAAGAAGCCATTTCCCAAAGGGTTTCAAATTTGGTGCCGCTTCATCTGCTTATCAGGTTCCACTTTTATCACTACTCCCTTCCACTAATTCATTGATTGGATTAGGTAACCCTGTGGTTTTTTTGTTTCACTGATAATATTCTGGACTTGCAAATTCCAATTGTGTAACAGGTGGAAGGAGCTGCACATGAGGGTGGGAAAGGCCCCAGCATTTGGGATACATACTCCCATATTCCAGGTTAATTCGTGCATACCACGAGGTGGGCATCTTAATTTGGTGGCATGTATTATGTATTTATTGGTTGTTATTGAACGTTAATGCAGGTAAAATTGCCGATGGAACGAATGGGGATGTTGCAGTGGATGAATACCACCGCTATAAGGTGCAAACTAAAACTATTTTGAAAATGGAAGCATTCTATTTTAGAAGCTGAGCTTAATTACAATATTTGAACCGTAGGAGCATTTTATTTTAAAACTTGAGCTTAATCGATCATAAATTTGGGAATATTTTAAGATTTCGGAACGTAATTTATTAAAATTTTGAAAATATTTTAAAAATCTGCTGATATGAATGAATGAGGACATCTCTTATGTCTTGAATTATATTAGATTGTGCAAAAGATGGGAAGGGTCCTGAAATTTTTCGAAACTAGCGCTCTAGCTCCGTCGCTTTCTCTGATTCTGTCAATTCCGTTGTCGACCCTCCCTTTACCCGCACTGCGTCTGCGCAGGCTCCTCCTTCCGGATTCTCCAAACAGCGTTCAAGCTCCGTCACTCCCTCCGATTCTGTCCACCCTTTATGCGATAGTAGTTGCTCTTTAGTTGTCTCTTTCAATTTCCCTTCTATTCTCCCTCAGCCGTCTTCCATTTCTTCTAATAATAATAATAATTATTATTATTATCTTCTTAATAAAAAAAATATTTTTAAGAATAATGTTGAGGATTTAATAAATAATAATATTGTTAATGATTATTATTTTGCCTTTTTTGTTTTTAGGATTTTGGAGAAGGGATTAAATTTTGAGTTTGCTTTTAAGAAAATTCAAGTAAATGATATTATGTGTGATATTGAATTTGAGATAAGAAATTTACTAGTTAATACTAAATAAATTATTAGACAAAACTGTTGTTATTCTTAGGAAAGCTAAGCCCCTTAAGAATAACATCAGCAAAGATGAGTTTGATGCCCTCAAATCTTTGAACAAGAATTAAAACATTGTTGTTTTGAAGACTAATAAAGGTGGGGCAGCAGTAATCGGTGATAAGGTAGATTATCGGAACAAGATGTTGGATCACCTTTAGAATAATGGCAAGTACAAAACTCTTGACAATAATCCATTGAAAAGGATCTCTAGAGCGGTTGCTCTTGCTATATGGGCTCTTTTAGACACAAGCTTATTGAAAGTAGCTCCGTCACTCCTTGGATCTATGGACTTCCGAAAATCCATAAAGAGGAGTCCCTTCTTGACCCATTGTCAACACCATAGGAGGGCTGCCATATCTTCTAGCTAAATATCTAGCCTCAAAGCTTAAACCCCTTGTTGGCCTCACATTTTTTTGTCAAAGATTCCTAGTCATTTGTCAATGAATTAAGGGATGTGAAATTTGATCCCGGAGACAACCTAGTCAACGTTGATGTAGTCTCCTGTACACTAATATCCTCATCAAGGAAGCCATGGAAGTCATATTTCGACTCACTGATCCCGACACTACTGGATTAGTCGAGATCTGCCTCACTTTACATTTTTTTTGTTTCGAAGGGAAGTTCTATGAACAAACTTGTGGCGTGGCCATGGGCTCCCTCCCGTCCCCTATTGTTGTTAACCTATTTATGGAAGATTTTGAATACAAGGCTATGGCCTCAACTATTTTTAAAACTAATATTTTGAAAAGAATTGTAGACGACACCTGTATTATTTCGCAGCATGGTCGGGATAAGTTAGGTATCTTCTTCGAGCATCTTAATAATCAATCTAACTCCATAAAGTTTACCATGGAAAATGAAGTTAATGGTGTCTTCCTTTTGTAGATATCCTCATTTCAAAGAAAGATGATGGCATGTTCTCCCATCCGGTGTTTTGGAAGAAAACTCATACTGAGCAGTATCTTCATGCCAGGTCCCATCATTTCACTGCGAAGAAGTTAGGGGTTCTCTGCACTTTAGCTACTCGTGCTCTGAGGGCTTTTGATGAAGACCATTTTTCTAAGGAGAAATCCCATCTCTTGAAGGTTTTCATTAATAATGGTTATAGTAGGCAACAAGGTCTTAAAGCTTTCCTCAAAGCTAGCAAGGGTCCTAAGGTGGCTTTTGATGAAGACAATTTTTCTAAGGAGAAATACCATCTCTTGAAGGTTTTCATTAATAATGGTTATAGTAGGCAACAAGGTCTTAAAGCTTTCCTCAAAGCTAGCAAGGGTCCTAAGGTTAAGAGAGACCTTAGTGATCGTAATTATGGAGTTCACCTCCTCTTCATCTAAGGGACGATAGACAAGATTGCGAGAATCCTTAAGAAGCATAATGTTCCCTCAACCTTTAGACCCCTCAACAGCATCAGAAGTTTCTTAAAATCGGTAAAAGACCCTATGGACCCTAGGCATATGAAAGGTGTTTATATCATCTCATATTCTCGTGGAACATCTTACATTGGTGAAATGGTGTGGTCTATTAATCAAAGGATTAAAGAACACACTATCGATATTAAGCACATGACAACTCTCTCTTCAGCCTTAGCAGAGCATAAAAAGAAGACAAAGCCACATATATGCATGGAGGAGACTAAGGTCATTGCAAAGATTTCTCATTTTTATCACCGTAAATTTAGGGAAGCCATAAAAATTGAGAAGAAGCCTAGTAATCTTAATAGGGATGATTGTTGGAAGATTAGTAGTTGTTGGGTTCCTGCCATTTCCTCTTAGTTTCTTTTCATTTTATTTATATCTTTTCATCTTTTGGTTTCTTCTTTCATCTGATTTCGATAGGGTTTATTAATCCCTTTTCTCCCTCACGATTTTATTTTTCTCCTTTTATTCATTTTCAGCTTTAAAGATCTTTTAGTTATTTTTCTTATAGGTTAATATTTCCACTGCTTTAATAATAGGATTCAAATTATATATAAATATATATATATTTTGCTTACATTGGAATCTTCTTAAAACTATTAAGAAAATAAAAATTACAAAAATTGCATATATATTTATTTATTTTATAACCAAATTAGTTTATAATTAGTTATGGAATCTATTTAATCTATAATATTTAAATCCAATGAAAAGTTTTTCCCCAAATAATGTTTACTATATTTAGGAATTTGTTTTCGATTCTTTGTTTATTTATATTTATATTCTTAGTTATGCCATTTTATATAATAGTCATATAATTAAGAAGTTTAGTTAAAATTAAATTAATTAAAAATGAGTTTTCAATATATTTATATTATTTCTTTACAGTTTTTCTCACCAAACCTTTTTCTTTATAGCCATTAGAATCTTATTTCCCTATGTAACTTGCCACTATGATTTGATTTTTCAGTTCTATCTTAATAATAAATCATACAGGTTCCATCTAAATCTTTCACTTCCATCTTAATAATAAATCATACAGGTTCCATCTAAATCTTCCGATATAATTTCTTCCGAGTTTTCTTTCAAATATTCATAATTATAATTACACTGTTTTACTTTTTAAACCTAGATTGAATTGATTTATTTGTAATATGCATACAGGAAGATGTACAGCTTCTCAAAGACATTGGATTGGACGTCTATCGCTTTTCTATTTCCTGGTCACGCATACTTCCCAGTGAGTTGAATTAAGGAACACTAATATCTTTATAGCGTAGCGTATTCTAACCAGCCGAAAATTTAGCTTACACAATTATGAAAATTAAGACACAATTTTAATAAAATCTGGTTAAAATATTTACAAATTTTGGTTATAACTGGCTAGCTTCAAAATTTTGGGTACTTTGGTGTTTTCTAGTTTCCACGATTAAAACAAATAGCATTCAAAAACTCTCACTATCTAGATTCAGACCTAACTCCCGGTTAGACAACGCATAGCATATCTTTATACAATGGATTTTGGATGTTGAGTTACCGGTCTAATGTTTTTCTTAAATTAACAGATGGCTCTTTCAGATACGGAGGAATCAATGAAGAGGGCATCGATTATTACAATAATCTTATCAACGAGCTGGTCAAGAATGGTATTTGAAAAACAAATGTTAGCTAGCCTTGTGAAGAGCTTTATGTAAACAAGGCCTTTTATACATCGATCTGAGTTTTGATGCAGGTATACAGCCTTTTATTACACTGTTCAACTGGGACTCGCCACAAGCTCTGGAGGACGAGTATGGAGGATTTCTTAGCAAAAGAGTCGTGTAAGATTCACTGCCTGAATTTTCTTCAAAATCTTCTGAAAAATCGAGACATTTGATTCTGATATATATTGATCACTCTTTCAGGGAGGACTTTGGCGTCTTCGCAGATCAATGTTTTCGACTCTTTGGAGACCGTGTGAAGTATTGGCTTACTCTACAAGAACCATTCATCTACTCGGCATATGGCTACGACTTAGGGATTCTCGCACCCGGCCGCTGTTCATCTCCATTTGGAAACTGTACAGCAGGAAATTCTACAACGGAGCCCTACATTGTGGCCCATAATATGCTTCTTGCACATAGCGAAGTCGTAAAAATATATCGGACTAACTATCAGGTGAGAGATTATGTTCTGTTTTAGAAATGAAAACTGAAGACAGACATATATATACCTTTGAATATCTCTTGAAAATAAAATGCAGGCGAAGCAGAAAGGTTCTATCGGCATAGCGCTTGCATTGCCCTGGATAGTGCCTTATTCAAATCTGGATCAAGAGGCTGCTCAGAGAGCACTTGACTTCAGAATAGGGTGGTATGCATTCGTTTTATCTCATCTGTATGAGCTTGTCTTTTGGATAAGTATACATTTTGTGTCACGGTACATAATAGAAAAGTCAAATAGGTGATTTTGCTTTTTCCTTTATCTTGGTTGGGGAATACAAGCAAAGTCAAATAGTTGGTTGATTTTCATCAATTTGATTCTATCTTCTTTCCTTTCCATCACATTTTCAAAATAATCTACAATTTAAATCAAAATAATCTACAATTTAAATAAAGGATAGCTCTTGTAGAATTTAGACTTCTGTGATCTGTCATAGTTATAAGAATAGCTTCTGCGTGAATCACATATAAATGACCTTTGTCGACGCATTTCGAACCAACTAGTGTGGTTCAACTTGTCCTGACGATGAACCACACTAGTTGGTTCGAAACGCGTCTACAAAGGTCATTTATATGTGATTCACGCAGAAGCTATTCTTATAACTAAAGGATAGCTCTTCAAATATACTAAACACAATAATTTGTAATCATGAACTAAGCTAATAAGCACAATAATCAATAGTCATTAACTATAAACTTGTTTTCTAAATAGATATACATTTTATACTTGCAAAATAAAAATATTGCACATAGAAATAGGAGTCCTAACAAAGTTGAGGAATTGCCCGACTGTCAAAAGTGGCCGGAATCCAAGTAAAAGAATTCAAAAAATCTTGTAGAGACAGTGTTTGAATCTTGTTTTTGATGATGGAAATGGATTCAACACCATCAAAAACATCAAAGATAATTAAATTTTTGCCGTGGTCGTGTAGCCCAAGTGGTTGGGACAGTTGGCTTATCGCCTCCCCACCAGGTTCGCTGCATGTTGGCTGCTCAGCAGCATATTGTACCCATTCTGCTTCACTACTTCTGCAGCTTATCATGTCTATCACACTTCTTTTACATATGATATAACGTAACTGGGTTTATAAGCTTCTTTAGAGGAACCAACCCCTCATTTTAATTTAACTATAACTTAGATTTACAAAATATCAACCTGAAGATAAAAATATAGTGAAATCAATGACCTGACTTTGCTCGGGCTGAATTCTAATTCTCTTCCTTAATAAATGGGCATAGTAATCAATGATCTAATTCTATCTTTGAAACTTGATATGATTCGTCTCTTCTCCAAGCCGTAAAGTGGTTTTTTTGCATTACAGGATTTTAGATCCATTGACCTCTGGGAAATACCCTGAGTCTATGAGCAGGCTGGTGGGAGAACGGTTGCCAATATTTAGTGGCGAAGAGGCGAAAGAATTAAGTGGCTCATTTGACTTTCTTGGTTATAATTACTATATAACACAGTTTGCGGTGGATAATCCAATTCCACCAAATGCCCTGCAGACAGACTATATTCTGGATACCCGCGCTAATGTGACATGTAAGTAGAATCTGCATTCAGGAAAGAACGGTTCTAATCTTTATTTACTAGAAAATGGTTACTTACAGAGTTGTTACAGAGTTGTTATTAATGTTGTTTTTTAAATTTCTAGGTGTAAAAATTTAGTTATAAATTTTGAGGTGAAATTTTGATTTGTATTAGTTAAATTAGTTTTTTTTATTGTATATATAAATTAAATATATTGAATAATTAAAACATTTGGATTGAGCAAGTTATCAAATTTTAGAAAAATTAAACAGAAAAATCCATCCGAAAAACTTAAAAAAAACTACACTAAAAACAACCAGGTTACTCATAATTTCACCATCTGCCCATTAATTATATTCTCAATACCAGGTCAATGTAAGATGTAAAGTTAAATTTGTGTTCAGACAATAATTGAATTGAAATGTCAAAATTAGGATGCTTGGTTATTTTTATACTTATTTTCACTGTAAATTTGAAATTATTATTTAAGAGAGTTAAATGAGTCGTGTTTTTATAGATAAAATTTATTAAATATTTCGAAATTTACCACGTAAAATCAATTTTCTAAATATTTAGAAGCTAACTAATTTCAAACGCATCTCAACGTTTATTGTGGATTGCTTTCTTTACTATGTATTGTATAAATTTTGACGTTAACATAATTGTTGGTGGTTCAGTCGAAGTAAATGGACATTTCATTGGAGAAGAGGTAAGCGTGTTGTTAATATATTTAACTTGATTATAGTAAAAATCTATAATTTATATGTTAATATATGAATATCCGTGTGCAGGAAGAGCTGAGCACTTTCAGATCTTATCCAGAGGGAATAAAGTATGCAATAAATTATACGAAGCATCGCTATAACAACCCTCCCGTTTACATCACACAGAATGGTACGTGAAAGTTCAATGATTGAATAACAATTTTATAAAAAGGTATGGATTTCATGATTATTCAAAATACGTATGGATTTCAACAGGATATGGGGGTCTAGACAATGGCACAACTCCACTGGAAAAGGCGTTAAATGATTCAAATCGAGTGAAGTACCATTATGAACATTTATCAAACTTACTGGACGCCATAAGGTGTGTTGCGTTAACATATAGTTTACCTGTTATTATTTATTTGAGAATGGTGTGGGTGTACGTTCTTATTTGAGTATGGTTATTGACGTGGCTCTGCAACTTTGCAATGTCATAAAATGAATGACAGGGACGGCGCTGATGTCCGAGGTTATTTTCTCTGGGCTCTTACGGATAATTTCGAATGGACCAGTGGCTCTAGTGGCCGATTTGGTTTACATTATGTGGATTACAGGCACAATTTAAAGCGATATGCGAGGGCATCTGCATTTTGGTTTAAAGACTTTCTCAAGATTTAAAATACTCGTGCTTTAAATTTGGAGTTAATAAATAAATAAGTAATTCAGCTGAGACTACCTCTCTCTCATTGGCATCTGAATTAATAAATAAATAAGTAAATAACCTGAGACTGCCTTTCTATATCATTGGCATCTTATATTTCATTTAAAATTATCTGTCGTTTTTTAATGTTGAAAAAGTCTATCCTAACTTAATCATTTATTGGATTTAAGAATAATTGTTTATAAATATTTGTTCGCTCATCCCATAAGATTTATGATTAGTTTTAAAATAATATAATTGTTTGTAAATATTTGTTCGTTCAGCCTATAATGTCTTTCTTTTTTAATCAACTCTATGTTTTGAGGATAGTTGTTTGTAAATGTTTGCTGGTTCATTCCGTACTGTGAGGAAAAATAGATTTTATATTTTCAATGGAAAATAGATTTTATGGTGAAGTTTGTTTATAAAATTTGTTAAAAGAATGAATTTTAAGATTAAATTAGAATTATTGTATGAAAAACAAAATTCTAAGCGTCTAAGTCTAAAATTTCACACTACACAATTTCTTTGGATAGTTGGTCAACCTTGATATTGAAACTTCACACTACACAACTTCTTTGGATAGCTGGTCAATCTTCATATTGAATTCCTTGTTGATATGTTTTCATGTGAATCATTCGAGTGAGCTCATTTAATCTTGTATATTGTGTGAAATGTGCTCAAGAGAAGGTACAACAATGTCCATCTGAAGTAATCTTATATACTTCAAATTTGCAACACATATTAGTGTCCAAACTATTGTAAACATCACTTTGTTGTTTGATCGCCTATCAAGGGAGTACTTGATATGTGTATAATGATGTTTATAAACTATTCCAACTTCACAGTGGCAGAGTGTGTTGGGCTAGCACCATCAAATAATCTGCATGAAATTTCTTGATAAATGGCTAGCATTTTGTTTCTTTTTCCCTTTCTATTTTAGTTTTGAATACTTTGCAAGTCGAATCAATAATCCTCATAACAATCTCGACCAGTATCACTTTGCCTTGTAAAATAGCTAAGTGTCGAGCCCACCAAAAAGAATGAATGAAAGAAGCAAGGAAAAATGGGAACTCAATAATACATTGGTATGAAACTTAATCTAGGATGCACCCACTCAGAGTATTCTTATCCCAAGAAGTATCAGAAGGAGTAAAACTAGTTTTTTCCAAAGACCATACCGAAACAAAGAAAGTGCATGTAATAAATAAGTGATATATAGTCAAAGGGTCTCAGCTCGAGTAGTTGGGATGGTAGATTTCCATCCCATCCACCCGGGTTCAAGTATTCAGCCACATGGTCTGTTATAGTAAAGCTCACATGATAGGCATCATGTTGGAGCATGGTAGGTTATAGGCATATCCAGACATCTCAATCCTAGGTTGAGCTATGAGTTTCTCATATATGTGACTTGCCGGTTGTTGCATATATTTGGGGAGGTTTCCAATTCCCTTGTTTAAAAAAATAAAAAAATAAGTAATATATGGTTTCCTCCTTGGATCTATAGAGAGAACACCTGTGAGGTGCACTCCATCTGATATTCATTCCATTGGGCCATGTAAGCAGTTTATTGTTAAGAGTTATACATAAGGCTAGCTTACATTTTATTGAACCATTTTGTTTCGAAATATATTTCCACCACCAACAAATTTCACCAATGAAAGAGGCTTCAACTTGTGCCTATTATCTTAACTTTTCCATTAAACTTCCAAAATTTGGATTTTTTTGACCAAATCATGTATGAAACAAGAAAACCTGATATATGATTCCAATTCTTAGGTCTCCTCCTTTGAGCATAATAATTCCATAGCTAATTTCCAACCATGTTTACCCCATTCTTGGGCTTGCTAAGCATGAGAATTTGTTTAGGAAAAAACCCTAGCCTCATAAAGAGAAGCTATATTTCCTTTCTGAAATACTATAATTACATCCAATTCCTTACCAAAAATCCAATCCTACTCTAATATTTTTCCCATTTCCAATATTCCATGCTATCTAAGTACCAATAACGGGGAATGTGTTAGCCAATGCCTTCCAAAAAATGGAAAAGTATGAAACAAATTTCTTTGGATTCCAAATGCAATTCATTATTGATTTTCCAGCAAAATATTTGTCCTTCATGGCCCTACCCCATAGGGATATGTTGTTCAAAAGGATGTCCATTTGACTAAAGGAATACCTTTACCTCACAAGGATTTGTTGTTGGCCGAGAAGAATCTAAAGTTGAATTTATGAATTTTCTAAATTATACTTTTTGATATGGCAATAATGGAGGTCTAATAAAGTAGGATGATTTCTAGCATCATTTTAACTAGTACTAACTAACCTCTCCTAAATAAACGTTTTTCACATAGATTGATATTGTATCCTTAATCTTCTTAATAAGCCAAGTCCAATCCACCATTTTCTATACATTAGGCTTAAGGAAGAAGCCTAGATATTTAAGGCCTTGTTGCAAATATTTATACTAAAAAGAGAATGGTTGATCAAGAAAACTCTTGATAGGAGTAGATACGGTTACATGAGGTAGTAGTAGAATTCCTTTCATTAGTTTCCATTCCTGTGACTAGTTCAAATCAAGAGTATTATTTTTATATGTGAAATATTAGAACATGAAGATGTAATAAAAACAAGCATATCATTAAAGAATAAGAGATGTGAAGTTGGCACCATATTTTTGATCTTAATGCCCCTTACATCATCTAAAGATATAACATTTTTAATCAACTTACTCAAGGCTTCCACAACTAGAATAAAAAGAATATGCAATAGCATACATCCTTGTTTGAGGCCTTTTGTTGCCCTGAAAAAAGTAGAATGTCGCTCACTTATGAGAACTATGGAATTGACCAAACATATACATCCCATAATCTAGTTAATAGTTTTTAGACTCATCCCAACTAAATGAGACATAGCCTAGTAAAATTCTAACTTACATGATCATAGGCCTAGGATAATTTTATCTTTAATTCTATGGAAGGGATGTTCTAGATTTTATTAAATGTAGACATTCTTATGCTAGGGCCACAACATCATAAATATGCCTATTCTAAAAAAACCAAACTATTCTTCTGAGATGATAGATCTCAAAATTGGATTTAATCTATTTGAAATTATTTTTGTGACCAACTTGTAGATAACATTACAGCATGATATAGGGTGGTAATATTTAAAATATTGAGTTTCATTCTTTCTTGAAATGAGGCATATAAATGTTGAATTTATGGAACCATGCATGGAATCAATGATATACATCCCATAATCCAGTTAATAGTTTTTATACTCATGCCCAACTAAATGAAACATAGTATGGTAAAAGTCCAACTTACTCGATCATAGGCCTTAGATAAGTCTACCTTTAATGTTGTGGCAAGGATGTTCTGAATTTTTATTAAACATAAATATTTTTGGTCTAGGGCCACTGCATCACGATTTTCCTACTTTGGAGGAGGCCAAACTATTCTTTTGAGATGATAGAAGTCATAATGGGATTTAATCTATTTGAAATTATTTTTGTGACCAACTTGTAGATAACATTACAACAAGCTATAAGGCGATAATTTTTTAAAGATTGTTTCTTTGGATTGAGAGATATAAATGTTGAATTTAAGAAACCATGCATGCAACTCATATGCAAATACTCTCTCACCACCATAAGATTTGTTCCCTTAATAGTCCATAAAAGCCCAAATGGAATTCAATAGTATATCCATCGGGCTCAGCTCTCTTACATTTTTTCATGGAGGATAACACCCCCAAGACCTATAATTTAGTTACTTCCACGTCCATAAATTCATCCATTTCATCTTAAATAGCCCAAGGCAGTAGCTTCAACACATCCAAAGTTTTGAGGATAGGGCATGTTGGATATTTTTCAAATGTATTTTTGAAGTAATGGTAACCTGCTTCCACTTTCCCTTTGAAGGAATTCAACATATTCCCTTTTCTATATTCAATGTCCCATATAGAACTTATATTTTTCCAAAAATTTTGCAAATTGATAGAAGACTTTGGTGTTATTGTCCCCCTTTCAATCCATATGGCTTTTATTTTCAGTCGCCATACCTCCTCTTCCCGAGCCAACAATTTTCCTTTGGAAAGTTCTAATGATCTTAAGGATTCAAATGCTTCCTTTGAAAAGACACTAGATACAACTGAATGAAAAATGGAGCTTATTTTAGATTTAGATTCTTTTCGAGAAACATCTTGTTTCTCTTTAAAATATTTTCTCCAAATTTTCATTTTCCTCTTTCAAAAATTAAGATTTTGGGAGAATTGTTGCATATATGGGCTAGACTCATCATCAATAAGGTGATTCTAATTTCCCTCAACGAACTTAATGAAATCATCTTCTTTTAACCAAGAAAAGTTGAATTTGAATGGTGTGGGGGGATCTCCTCGTTAGTTTCAATTCTAAGGAGAATTGGTTAGCAGTCCAATATCCCACCCAGATCCACCCTTAATTTAAGGAGAAAATTGGTGGACATAATGGATTTTGAGATGAAAAAATTGTGTCTTTTGGAGACTACCTCCTCAGGGGATCAAAGATTCTACTAGGTGTGAGCCAATTTGATGGGATTTACATTTACTAGATGGAGAGCTTAAAAATAATAAATGAAATAAGATTCCAAAGGGCATGATCTTGAGTTTCCCCTAGATTTATGGAAGAAATAAAATTCAAGTCATCTCTAAGGATGAAAGGAGAGTGAGGTGTGATACCAGAGATTAGCATGTCTTCCCAAAAAGAATTCTTCTCCACGTTTGGACCATAAACATTTAAAACCTTTCAAGTTGTATTGAACTCTCTAATTTCTAGTTTCATTGATATAAAAGAAAAATGTATGCGATGGAAGTAATTGATTTCAAAGAATACTTCTAAGAAGAGAGAAATCGTCTAGAAAATCCATCTAAATCAAGAGAACCAAAAACTATCTTTTAAACCCTTGTTCAATAACAAACCAAACTTTTTCACTTGATGTCATTATTTCTTACAATAGAATAATGTCAAGATTAGGGGCTCTCAAAAGCCTCATGAGGGACATTTTTTTCTTTAATTTTTTTTTTTTTTTTTTTTTGGGGGGGGGGGGGGGGGGGGGGGTACCAAAACCTCTTACATTTAGTAATAGTATTTTCATTTTTGAACCCATAGAGGGGATTGTTTGTCTCCAAGGACCTCAATAATTGTGTTTTTTGTACCTTGTTTTATGTCGTCTTTTTCTCTTTATCGAGCCCTATATAGAAAATATTTTCTTCCAACATGTCCAATAGAAAGGGTATCTTCCACCAACCTTCCTTTTGAAATATCATCTTGGGAGGATTTGATCCTTGATTGAGGCTTATAATCCTTTTTGATGTCCACCTTTTAATGACAAATATCCTTTGTCCTTTCTGTTGGATCTACTTTTTGGGATGAAAAGGAACCTGACTCAAAACAAGTGTATTTTGAATAAGGCTTTTAATAAACGGGGGGGAGGGGGCATATTGAGAATTGAGGTAGGAAGAAAGGTGATTTGGGACATGGGGGAGGGAGAGAATTATCTAGGGTAGTGCTAGCAGCTGAAGTAAGTTCAGAAATTGTTGGTAGCATGATTTTGGCATTGATGTCAACCTTGTGTGGCAGTTAGCCACTTGAGGTTGCCATTGATGTCAACAGGATTTTGAAGCTTGAATGGATGATTAGATAGGCTAAGTTTCTTGGTAGTTACAACTATTGTAGAGGTACCTAAGGAAGTCTTGAAGTAAGTGGCAGAAGGTTCGAGAAGAGGTTTTTTAGTTTGATTGAGATATTGTATGGAAAAAGTTAAAGGATTGCACAAAAACATTTGTAAGGTCTACAACCCATATTTTCTTCAAAAAATTCACAGACTCGTCCCAGATTAATAGTGCAAAATTGGTGTTCTCCCCTATAAATGCGCAAAGAAAAAATCACATGCATTAACCAATGAAATCACCCATGGTAAAGCTGAAAAGGTCTAATTGAAGAGTTGTTGACTTGGCTCACAACAAACATATTGATTTGGATCTCCAAGTGAGTATGAGTGCATTAATTAATTAAGTAATGAAGGAGAAATTATCGTAGTGAAATGAATTTGGTCCTCCAATTGGTGTAAACAAAATTAATTAATGTCATGGTTTGAGTGATCGATTGATTTGGTCACCTACACGTGTGGATCTGGTAATGGAGTTAATGAGGATCGAGTCCAATGTGTGTTATCTAACGTTGTTTTATATACACCCAAGTAGTAGATCACAACAAGACTTAAATGCAATTAGAATGAAGTGGTGAGCATTGGTTATTAAGTATTATTTATGTGTGGATCGACCATATTAAAAAATGATAGTGATTACAGCCATAAAAATACCAATGCACAAGTCCTGTAGGGTACGATGAATTTGTAGAGAGTTTATGCGTTGTATTGAGGTATCAAGGTCCGATTGGGTAAGTATGTGCATGCATTGTGTGAATAGTGAGAATAATGTGAATGTTATGTGCATAAAATATCAGACAATCTGAGGGTGAAAATGTTCTGATGTAATATGTGCATGAATATAGTGTTAAAAAATACTTGTGCACATGTGGAATATTTGTTGTAAGATGAAGCGTGTACTAGTAGAGACAATGTGATGCATGAAACTGTGTGAGAGATCAATTACCCCTAGAGTGATGTAAAATGAAAATGTGTGATCTATATCTAGAATAAGTGGTAAGCACACATTGAGGTTCATCAATGGTTTTATTTGGAGCTGTTGAATTGTGTGCCCTATGATGGTGTGTCATTGTTGAGACCAAAGGTAGTGAGGGTCAATTTGTTTGTCCAAAGATCGATACCAGTAGCTGAGTGATTGGAGTGATAGAGTTTTGCATCTTTTTTGTGATATATAGATAACATTGTGTTTTTTAGGGTTTATTGTTGATTATCTTTATGAAAGATATATATGCCACTATGTTTTATTGTATATATGCCTTGTAATGTTTATATCTTTGTTATTTTGTTAGTCAGGCTTTGAGTGTGCATGTTGTAGTTGGTAAATTTGATGAGAAGAGTTGAGTTGTTGAGTTGAGAGAGGTTGATGTATTTTTTTGTCAGAGTAGGGTGTGCCTTATGTGTCATAGATTGTGTTGATGTGTTTTAGTAGGAAAGTATATGTTAGGTCTAGTGTGAAAATGGAGGAAACATGGCCGACAATTTGTTGAGTTGTGTCAGGTGGATCCTAATATGAAATATTGTGAAAAGTGGTCCACAAAAGAGATTTAAGATAGGGATGTTCAATCATAGCACGTGGTGGCTTGCAAATTCATGGTGTAGCAACATCCTTCAGGTAGTGGCCTAAGAGCTTGTGAGTAGAGGCTTTCGTCCAGTGGTTTTTGGACAGACTATTGGGTGTTGGGGCATCTAACAAGTAGTGGCCTACAAATTTGTGGGAGTAGTGGCTTCCAGAATATGGTGGCATACAGAGTTATGGAACTGGTGGGTTATGACAAGTAGTGGCCTGGAGAGAGTGTTTCTCACATGATTGGAAAGTGGTGGATTTCACATTGGTCGTGGCTAGTGCCTTTATGTAAATAAATATTTTGATATTATAAGAAGAGAGAAAGAGAGCAAAATAAAATGGTGGTTTTATCCCTTTTGGTATCCATCTACATACGATGTTCATGTGTTGATGGTTTCTCTCATGCTTATATATTTATGTGTTTATTCCTTGAATATTTTATGTTCTTTATGGTTTACTTCTGCATGTTGCTTATATGTTTAGATCTGCTCATGTGTTATGCTTCCAATGAATGAATGATTAAGTCATTATGTAAAGAAAGGAAAAAACTGATAAAGGTTGATTAACAAAGTACAATACAGGTTCACCCCTCCCTCTCTATATTTTCAAGATTCCAATGATTGGTATCAAAGTGGGGTTCTTAGTTTTATCTTAATCATTGATAATAAACCCATGCAGATCTAGTAAAAAATGAATTTTTTATTTTTTATTTTATTTTTAATCCTTTTTTTTCGGAATGAATCCTCCAGGAGTATCACCCCTCATTACTGCAAATTTCAAGGTATGGAATGAAAAGGTTAAATCTCAATTATTAGCTTGTAGATCTAACATTTGGAAGCTAGTATGTGAAGGATTTGGTGAGGATACATTCTCACCTAAAGTGATGCAGTATAATGCCCAAGTGAGATGCATTATTTATAAAAATCTTAACGACACAAATTTGGTGAAAATAGTAGATGTGAAATCTTCCAAAGAGTTTTGGGACATATTGCAGGTATTATATGGAGGCAACAACAACAACAATAGTGGAGATAAATAGGTTGAGAAGTAGATCAAGAGGAATATAAAGAATAAGTCCTTGCAAAACAAATAATATCAGACCAAGAAGACTAGTCCTCTTAGTGTGAATGATTTAGCTAACCATGAAAAGAAATCATAAAATCAAAAAGCAAAAGTATTGTAGCATAATGGATCTAAAAGTAAAAATACTAGTGAGTTTCTTTTGAGTTATGCTTTGGATGGTTCTAATGGTAGTCATGTTGAGGTGCATAGTGAATTTAAGGATGATGTTATGCTCCTTGAGGCTAAATATTAATCATCTATGTTTGTTATCGAAAATCTCTTTATTGATGTTAGTATACCAATGGTTGCATGTAGGGAGCCTGATATTCGATGTAGTTTTTTGATAAAAAGGAAAATAATCTAAGAGAAGAGGTTATTAGCCTAAAGATCCAGCTTGAAGAAGCCAAAAGGATTGAGGATTTTATTGCTAGCTAGCTAAAAGAAAAAGAGGGATGAGTTGAAAATCTTGAAGTTGAAGTTATCACATTGAGGGAGAAGCTACAAGAGAAAGAAAAGCAGCGAAAGTTGGAGAAGAGAATTATAGCCTTGGAAAACACGCTAAAAGGCCAAATATCTCCATTGAATAGATCTGATCTTTGTTTTCAAAAGGAAGAGTCCATATCACATGCAGGAAAGAAAACCAATGCATAACCTAAAAGTCCTATAGAAAATAGTCCCAACAATAAGGGAAGAAAACAAGGAAAGAAGAAACATATCCAACAATAGTCTAGAAGAGTCCCTTAAGGACCACCCACTACTAAAATATATTTAACTCCTAGAGTTGAAGTGAGTAGATCTAGTAGATTTCAAAAGAGACAAAACCCCTTTTGTCTTTTGATGGAAGAGATCAAGTGTTATGCCTACCACAACTTTGGACATGTTGCAACCAACTATAGAAGGAACATATCTAATAAGCAATATGGGCAACTTGGGAGTACAACCATCAAGTATACTTGTGATTTTAATGGTTATTGTTACTCATGCAACTTGTTTGGCCATAAGGAAATTGATTGTAGATCTAGTCCATGGAATAGAGGCATGTTGTATGGAAGGAAAAGATATGTCATGATGAGAAAAAGGTTTTACCTTATAGCCACATATCTCAACCATGTGAGGTTTTCACCTATGACAAATTTGGCCACATGGCTAAAGATTTCCAATTATTCATGTCTTCAAAGCATATTCGACAAAATGAGGAGTTGGCTCACAACAATCCTAGCAGAAAACAAGAGAAGAAAGCATATGCTAACAAGAATCCTACTATTGTTTGGGTGAAGAAGAAGGAGTATCATACCGTGAAGTAAAGAGATCAATCCCCACTGCATTCTATTGTTACTTGATAAATTCATTTACAAGCAAGACTGTAGAAGTACGAGTGAGTCTTGCATGGTATCAAGGGGAGCATATGGAAACAATATGGCAACATGGTCTATGTACAAGTTCTAGTAGTAGAATTGTGTTGCGTATGATATTCCCCATGCATGATCAAGTCAGTAGGATCAACCTTCCCATTCGATGTATAATGGGCTTAGGGATATCTATGCATGCATCTAGAATTTCGAGGGTCATACTCTATTTTCTTTACGCTTTCGCTCATTTGTTTTGTTGTAGCTTCATATATTGTTTGTATGAGTGAAAGAGCTAATGTCAGACTTGGATGGGTTTTGTGTGTCAGAGATTGTGCTAATGTGTTTAAGTAGGAAAGTATGAAATATTATGAAATTGGATGAAACATGGCCCATAGTTTGCTAAGTTGAGTAAATCGGATCCTAGTATTAAATATTGTGAAATGTGGTGCACAAGAGAGGGGCCTTTAGTGATAGTAAGTGGTGGCTTGCAGATTTAGGGTGTAGTGGCATACTTTAGGTAGTGATTTGAGTGATCCGAAGCTGAGGCTTCCATCGAGTGGTGGTTGGAGACTATTGGTTGTTGTCTTATCTAGTAGGTGGTAGCTTGCAAAGCCATGGGATTAGTGGCTTCCAACATATGGCAATTTGTAGAGTTCAGGAAGTAGTGGGTTCTAGTAGGTAGTGGCCTGGAGCGAGTATTTCTCATATGATTGGAAAGTGGAGGGTTGCACACTAGTGGTGGTGAGCAAATTTATGTAAAGAATTATTTTGATAATAGAAGAAGAGTGAAGCATAGGAGAAGCATATGGCGGTTTTCTCCCTTTGGTTTTCTACCTTATGTATGGTGTTCAGGTGTTGATGGTTTCTCTCATGCTTATCTGTTTATGTGCTTATGATTTGATGATTATATGTTGCTTATATTTTACTTTTGCATGTTTCTTAGATGTTTAAGTTTGCTCATGTTTTATGCACCAATGAATAAATGATTCAGTAATTATGTAAAGAAAGGAAAAAGCAAGTAAAGGTTGATCAACAATGTACTATTTGTTTACCCCACTCTCAGTATTTTCATGCTTCAAACAAAACTGGAGAGACAAGTTACCATGTTTTTTACATTATTCAATAATGCAACATTTTCCATTAACAATATAGAATCAATTGAGTTCATATTGAGATGGGTTTCAGACTTCAGACCTCTAGGTGTTGGTCTCAATGGGGAAGTATTGGCATCCATTTTTTCTATTGGTAATGAAACCAAACTCTTTTCCTCTTGAACTAATATCTTAATATCATATGCGGGGTATCTTCAAGCCCCAGTGTATTTTTGTCACTTCAACCCCTAAGGGTTCCTACCACATTGATCTAAGAGGTGTCCTACTTGCTTCCATGCATAAAAATAGAAACGAATTCACCTATAATTATAAATATGCATCCATTTATGCCTAGAAAATACAAACTCAACCTCCTACACCATACCATCTAGAAAATCAACTTCAACATTCATCCACACAAATTTGAAATCAATTTTTTTAAGACAATTCTCTTCTAACTCAAAAAATATTTCATTTTTGTTCCCAATCGCTTCTAGAAATTATTTTGATCAAAACATGAAAGGAAAACTAGGGAGGATGATCCATATGCTTTGAGTACACATTGGCTCCCTGACTAGGTCAAAAACCATATGCCATTTATGCAATACCAAACCTGATTTTCCTCATGACTGATCTTGGATGAGAATAATTGAAATCTATTTCATAGAATGAACTACCACATAAAACTAGCCTGGAGTTATGTATGTGGAAATCTGTTGAGTATCCTAGAAAAAGGCACTAGTTTGTCTCCAACCAACGTCTAAAAGATGCAAAACAGACAATCTTCCCACAAAATATCCCCAACAGCCCCTTTCTAAAAGAAATAGATTCTCCATAGGGACCACATCACTCCAACTGCCATGGACATATTTTTTCTAGCCTTTGATATTTTGGGGGACCACATCTTCTCCAGCCTTCTAGCTCATTTATTGTTACTTCATCCCTAGAGGCAAGATTTATGGACGTATCAGTATCTATATTACTATGTGCACATTCTTCTTCCAAAGTTAAGAAGTTGTTATTTTTCTATAATTTGAAAATACTTGCCAGTTCTGCACATTATCTGGGATTGAAGGTTTGTGCCTGACCTCAGCAGTGTATTGATGGTTAGGTTGGAAGGGTAACCTGTAGGTACTGGCAAACATTGCTAAACTACGGGATTGCATATTGTGCTTCCTAGGAACTACTGCAAGCTGTGTTTCTAGAAAAGTCTTCAATATTTCTACAATGGTTCCTCTATAATGACCTAATCTAGTGTCTTTAGTCATATATACACCCTTAATCTGATTTACAACTAGCTTTGAGTCTCCTATGACTAAAACTCTTTAAGCACCTAAATTCGTAACTACCTTGAGACCTAGAATCAAAGCCTCATACTTGGCCATATTATTGGTACATCTGAAATTTAACCTATAGGCATGGCCCTCTGAGTGATTGTTTTCTAAATTATAAATCCATACTCCTGCTCCTGCTCCTAACTATTTACAGAGCTATCAAATTCTAAATTCCATGAGATTTCATGTACATAGTTCTCATCATTAGTATCCCATTTATTTTTATTTCTAGCAACCCAACTAATTTCTTCATTGCACAATTTTGAAGTCTCTTTAGATTCATTAGCAGTGGAAACTGTAATTTCTTTTGGTTTTGCAACAACATTGTTAGGAGTTTCGTTTGGTGTTTGATCAGTGTTGAACATAATAAAAGAGTCTACATCTGAATGCATGTAGTAGATGGGATATTTTTGAGGTCTATCTTGGCTGCTTACCATGTATTTCATGAAAGTTTCTCTATACAGTTTCTTGGGTTGTCCAAACACAGAAATTGTGGCATATGACATATCCAGTTGGAGGGATCCTTGAAACTTGGCTCCCCAAGATCTGGATAACAGCATGTCGTATTTTGGTGGGATGTCAGCCACTACAATGTCCATAACGATGTTCTTGGCACGATATTGGACTAAAGTAACACACAAATCTTTGATTAACCCTATACATTCTACTTGACTTGAATCAAAGGAGAACAAGTCTTTGTAAGGTCTAGTAATGTCTAGATTCAATTTTTCCATTACTGATTTTGGCATTAGGTTGTGACAAGCCCCAGAATCTAACATGGCATTGTGTAGTATTTTTTCAAGAATATTAAGGCTAATGTAAAAAGGTGGAACTCCTCCTTCTTGTGGTTTTCCATTAACATTTGGTCCAAATATTAATTCTAGTTTATTATCAAATAAGTTAACCAAGTCTTCATTTTTCGTAATGTTTAGGGTCTAATTTACCTGTGATTTGTATGTTTCGTTTTTAACTAGTTCAGTCAACGGGACTGAAATTTTCAGCTTGGATATTTCTGCCCCTAAATTGAACGATGAGGAAGGGTTTTAGAACTTTGAAACAGGGTTTTGAGTGGAATTATCTTCCTTTTGTTTACTTTGGATTTCCATATGGGGAATTTCAGATCTGGCATTATAAGTGTTTTTCTCTGGTTCTTTAAGTGGAACTGATGTGGATGGTTGCTCAACAAAGGGTTGGTTGGCAGTTATTTCTTTAATGATGGGACTAGGGGATTTTGGTTTGGTCTAGGGAGGATTTGAAGTACCTCCGAAGTAGGAACATTATTTGTTATTTTGGGTTGATTTGTCATTGCTTTCTTATTTTGGTTAGGAGGACCAACATTCTTTTTACTTCTCAAGTTATATTGTTTATGCACTTCAAATATGGCAGAGTCATATCCTTGTTTATAGTCCAATGACTCTCCAAAGTGGGTTTGAAGCTGTTGTAACATATGCAATTCTTCCTCATCCTAGGAGAGAAATACAGGGTTTTCATCATCTAATCCCATTAGATTGATTTGGGTATCTCGTGTTGGATCATCAGGATCAAATGATTCTGTATAGTTTTCTTAAAAATGGGGCCTAATGTTTTGATCAAGTCCATTCTTTCCTGTGTTTTGGTTTTATTTTGCTTTTTTCTGAAGTTAGCATTCCTAATTGGGTGTGCTTGTTGATTATCCCATGTTTTTCTATCTAGGATGTCAAGTCTATCCATGATTCTTTCTACAGTTTTGGACAAAATATCTACTTTGCCATCAGAAGTTGAAGCTTCATTAGCAAATCCTACTCCCCTTTCTAACTTTGCTCGGGATTTTTTGGCTAAAAGATTAACCTATACTTTTACTGCATTGGTTTTTCTTTTCTCTAGGGTTGCAGGCTCTCTTTCCCTAAGTTAGTATGTCATATCTAGATCAAAACCATCAGGTAATTTCATCATTGCGAGATTAGGAGGAGGCTTAAGGTTGGCTAGGATGGCATTGTAAGTGCTATTAAACCTAGTGCAGTAGTCTTGAACTGATTCTTTAGGACCTATCCTAATGTTCTCATACTCATAAAGTATTTGCAATGGGTTTTTCTTCCTTTCCCATCTCTCAATGAATATCGTATGAAATTTTGTCCTATCTGCAACACTATCAGTAGCTAAGTCTCTAAACCAAGTTCTAACTTCCCCAGCTAATGTTTGGGAAAAAATCCTAATTCTTACATCTGCATCTTCTATCTCATGTACCTCAAAATAATTGTTCATTCTGTTAACATGTTGTTGAGTAGTGTATAGGCCTATAGCATAAAATAGTTGAATTTTGCTTTGATAGTCCTGAGGTAAGACATGTAACTGACCAAGAACACTAAAGGGGCATATCTATTGACCATGGCTAAAGTCTTGGCTTAGCTCAGGGATAAGGGAGGATTGGTTTGGGTTGAGGTGGAGATGGATGAGCTAGCAGTGCTTATAGTTGAAAATGGAAGATTTCCAATTGAAACTCGAGTACTAACAAAGGAATTTGGAATATTAACAGTTGAAGTTGGAATATCTACAAATGAAACTGAAATATTAATAGTGGATGAAGGGGTTTCTATAATAGAAATTGAGATATAAGGGGTAGTTGTGTGTATAGGGGAGATGGAAGTATCTATAAGTAAACTTGAAGGGCCTATGGGTGAAGTGGGAGTGTCTATAGGTGGAAACAAGATTCTAGGTTGTATAGAGAGCTGTGGAATGAATGGGCCAGTAGAATGTGTTATCACTCATGTTGTTCCCTAAGAAAGTTGTAAGAAAGGGAATACTGCCGAGGTAACCACAGACCAATCTTTTAGACATAGATTCTAGCCAACTTGCACCCAGAGAGGGCTCTCTCTTTATGATTTAACTTTGTTTTGAAATATGTTAGGCTAGTTATGATGTTCAGGGGTTTTGTTTGATTTTTGGATGGTGAGATTCAGTGAAAGAGAGGTATAAACCTGAGAAGTCCAATCCATTGGGCTAATGAAGTCTATGAAGATGGATTGCTGGATATGGTTTCGTAATAGAGGATGGCACTACAGAGTAAGGTAAGCAAACATGAAACAATTTTAAAGGCTAAAATCAGATGGAATGGACTCTAATGGATGAAGGGAAATTAAGAATCCTTCATCATATAGATAAAGGGAAAGTGAATGATTACTACTAAGAAGCAGTTAAGAATTCCTTAGAAACTAATCAAAATGATAGAATCAAGGGAAACATGAGCAATTAAGAATTCACCGTTTATACTTAATTCTGAAGAAAACACAGAGAATAACAAAGACTGAAAACAGAGTGCAGTTAAACAAATTCTGAGTTAATATTTCTCTTTATTATTCAGACCATGAAACATAGATGACATAACAGACAATAAAACTATAAACAGGAGATATAAGGATACTCATTGATCCATAGTTTGATTCAAGAATTCTGTAACAAGTCCTTTTCTATCACTTCTGCATCCAGAGAGTCTAGCAACAATGGATTCCAACAATTTTTATATTTAGAAAATTTTAGTATTACAACGCAGTCTAAGAAATGCATCACCAACCCCAAATACTTTGAATGGGGAAG
>APFE030639490.1:35410-54943 GCA_000404065.3 Pinus taeda | reverse complement strand
TATCTGCAAACACCATATATACATGTGAAACATTATAATCCCTGTATGTGTGTCGCTAGGGATTTCTAACAAAGTGTCTCCATATTTTCCAGCTAGCTAGTTTCCTCTTGTCTGTGAAAAAAATAATGGCGGTCAATTCAGTTATGCACGGGCCACTCTGCGTTGTTATTCTGATATTGGTTTCACTTGGGACCTCCGATTCTATGGCGCCCATTAAACGATCTCTATTCCACTTTTCTCCAACGCCAAAATGGAATACTAGTGCTGCTACGGTACTTGCCTCTGCTGCAAAATACCATGTGAGTTACTACACACAAATTCTCGACCATTTCACTTTCGTGCCCGAGAGTTATCAGACCTTTCAGCAAAGGTATCTCATCAATTCCGACCACTGGGGTGGAGCTTCTGCCAAATCTCCGATATTTTTATATACAGGAAATGAAGGTTTTATTGAATGGTTTGCACAAAACACAGGCTTCATGTTCGACATTGCGCCACAGTTTAAGGCCCTGCTTGTTTTTATTGAGGTATATGGGCTATTGTATTCAGACCTAAACTTGTGGAGGCCCCTTGATTTAAATAAATAAGCATAAGAATTTGGAAAGTGTGATTTGCTGTAATTGTGCTCATATGGTTTTCTTATTTTTCTTTCTAGCATCGCTTTTATGGCCATTCAATGCCATTTGGAAGCCAGAGAGCTGCCTACAGCAATTCAAGTACCCTCGGGTTTCTCAGTTCTGCAGAGTCTTTGGCCGATTTCGCCACATTGATTACAGATCTCAAGAAAAATTTGTCGGCCGAGGATTCACCAGTTGTTCTATTTGGAGGATCTTATGGAGGAAGTAAGTTTGAAATATTTTGTTCAATCGTGATTCTAATGTTTATACCTGCAAGTTCTAATGATCTAATCACAATTACAGTTAGAAATTTAATGGAGAATGAGACATATATGTAATTTGCAGTGTTAGCTGCTTGGTTCCGATTGAAGTACCCGCACATTGCAATCGGTGCAGTTTCATCCTCAGCGCCTATTTTGTATTTCGATAACATCACGCCTCCAGCGAGTTTCGACAACACTGTATCTCAAGACTTCAGGGTATAAATTTCCAGCCAAATGCAGTAATTTGAATGGGTTTTTTTGAATTTATTGTTATTGTGATACATTCATTCTAAATTTGCATGGCAGAGTGAAAGTGAGAATTGCTTCAAAGTGATCAAGGATTCCTGGAATGTGATAGATAACATGACATCAACTGCTGAAGGCTTGAAATCTCTAAGAAAAGCGCTCAGAATTTGCGAGTAACAATACTGAATCTCTATGAAATATTGCATGCCTTCGTTATATGGGTCACAATACATATTTCATGTACTGTGCTGTATGTTTTAACATAAGAGACCGCCCTTCCTTGTTTCAGATCAAATAGCGATAATGATATTGCTAGGAATTTGGGCGGGTGGTTCTCTGATGCTTACTACACCGCTGCCATGACAGATTATCCAGTTGTGGCCAATTTTGTTCAGCCTCTGCCAGCATATCCTGTGAAGCAAGTAAATGCAGTACACCCCTCTTACAGACTCACCGTGTTGTCAATTTCCATTAAAAGAATCCAGAAATATATTTCTAGCTTATTATAATCCCTTTATATTGTTTTGTTGCCTCAGATGTGCAAGGCAATAGATAATCCCTCAGGCAGTACAGACCTCCTCAATCGATTATACGGCGCAGCCAACGTTTATTATAACTACAGTGGGAGCAGTTCTTGCTTTGATCTCCAATCAAGTGATCCTCATGGGGAGGCTGGCTGGGGATTTCAGGTTAAATATTGTTTAGTGGTTGTCTTTTCGAAAAAAGGTGGGGGAGATCAATAGTAGTAGATCTTGTATTCTAAGGGCATTGGGCTACACTATTTTCGAAATTCAACAGAAAGGTTGAAGTCAATTGATTATTATATTTTAGAATCTGTAATCCAGTTACTCACAAATATATTTGACTAGATGTCCAAAAATCTTAAACATCAGAGTCTCTCATTTCATTTCAAGATATGATATTTTATCCATTAGGGTTTAAATTAATGTTTCCTTACTTTTCGAATCCATGGCGATCAGGCTTGTACAGAAATGGTGATGCCTATGGCTGACGACCCAAAGACAAGTATGTTTCCTAGTTCGACTTACGACTACAAGGGGTTTGCAGACTCTTGTGAATCTGCGTATGGAGTTCAACCTAGGCGCCACTGGGTCACTACTCTATACGGTGGACATGTAAATTCCTGCAACCTACCTTTCATACAAACCAATGATATATATATACATATATATATATGGGGGACCGAATTTATACAAAATAATGATATATATTTTTCTCTTACATCAAGTATGAGATTTAAATATGTTTTTTGTGCAGCACATTAAGAGGGTTCTCAAGAATTTTGCGAGCAACATAATATTTTTCAATGGACTGCGAGATCCATGGAGTGGCGGAGGGTAGGATGATAGCTAAATTATTATAAAGTATTTCATTTCTAATTTTCTGTGTAGTATCTTATTAAAATTGTAAACAACAGCAATTTTGTTTGTTCGTTCACTGCAGGGTATTAGAGGATATTAACGAAAGCGTAGTCGCTATTGTGGCAAAAGAAGGTAAAGCAGACCATATATTTTTGTAAATAAATAAAAGTTGCTTTATAAATCTTAATTTTTGTGAGGTCTGTATTTAGCTGGAAAGAAAGATAGAGGGCGTTAAAATGATGCTGTTACTTATTATTTATTAACTGATTAATGACAGGAGCGCACCACGTAGATTTCAGATTTGCAACGAAAGAAGATCCACAATGGCTTAAAGATATCCGAACAAAGGAAATTTCAATAATCCAAATGTGGCTACAACAATATTACATGGACCTTCAGAACTCTTGACTGCTATAATAATAAGGGTCATTCGGGTCCATCCGCGATGAAGGAGCATCGACTCATTTTCGGAGAAAAAAAAATAGCAGCAATTTTCTGGAAGGTGAAAATGAGAAAAATGCATAAAAAGCAAGAGATTGGTTAAAAAGCCTAAAAACCATATATGTGAGGTATCTTAGGAATTATGTTGAGAGTTTTATGAAAAAGTCATGTTGAGAGTTTTGGGGAGAGGATAATGAATCTTGAAATGTTTCATAATATTAATTTCTTCTAAATTATAGCGTTTGGGTATTGAAAAGATGTGATTAATTGAATGAATATTAGACCCTGAAATGTTTCATAATATTAATTTCTTCTAAATTATAGAGTTTGGGTATTGAAAAGATGTGATCAATTGATGTTTCATAATATTAATTTCTTCTAAATTATAGCGTTTGGGTATTGAAAAGATGTGATCAATTGAATGAATATTAGACCCGCATAAGCACTATGTAATAGTATAGAAATTAAATTAATTATAAGGCCTAGTTTATGTAATTTTATTTGTGTGCATGGTGATTTAATACATTGATGGTTTGACTCATAGATCCTGTTGACTTTATTTAATGAATTAACATAACATGTAGACCGCAGGGTTTTTTAGTTTTGACAATGGAAGCTAGGATGAGCTGAGTTTGTGGAATCATAGCCCACAGGTCCCAAAATCAAACCAATAAAAATATTGAAAACAAACCCCATAAATCATTTGAAATTTGGGAAAAAAATGAAAGCTGAAAGGAATTAGATTCCTTTATTTATTAGTAAATTAGTTTATTTTTAGTTGGATAAATAGAAAGTTTGGATAGGAATGATGTTAGAAAGAAAATAAAAATTCTTATCCACTTTTGTGGATAGAGATGGAAGTGGTTTTTTTATTAAGTTTAGAAGAAAGCTAAGACTTTGTGGAAGAAAAACAGGGGGTTTGGATTCCTTTTTGGAAAATTCCAACTCATGCAAATATTAGTAACGATAGAAAATGAATTTGATAGATGATTATCTATGAATGCATGTAGTGAGATGATTTAATGTTGCTTGCACACACCAGCCATTAATCTTGTTTCAAGACCTCGCATCAATTTTTGTATCAAAGCTACATCACATAGGAAAAAAAGTGTGAAATGGAATTTCGCGCTCGATGGGTAAGAGTAGGTCGAAGGGGAAGACCAACAGCCGATGCTGGAGATAAGGATGACATGAGACGTGCCCAATAAAGGCTAGAATCCTTAGAGATGAATAGGGAAAGAGATCCAGATACTCGAGACATTCGTGAATCTGAGGAAGAGTCCCCAACTGAAGATGAAGAACATGTTAGAGAGCCTGCAGAAATTAAATTGATGAGGCCAATGATTGGGGCCATTTTGAGGCCCAAAATGGAGATGCCTACCTACAATGGTAGCTTGGAACGAGAAGAATTAATAGATTGGATCAATGCTTTAGATAAGCATTTTGAGCATGAGGAGGTAGTTGAAGACAAACAAGTGAAGTTTGTTGTTAGTAGATTGGAAGGAAAAACATGTGAAGTTTGTGGTTATTAGATTGAAAGGACACACAAGTATTTGGTGGGATGGAGTCCAAGAAGAAAGAACAACGCAAAGGTCAAAAGCTGGAGTAGAATGGTGGCAAAGCTGAAAGGCAAATTTTTTTCCAAAGATTACGAGTCGTCTTTATTCAGGAAAATATAAAATTTAAAACAAATGTCTTTGATTGTTAAAGATTATATTGAAGAATTTTATAAGGTGAATATTAGAGCACAATACATTGAAGAAACACCTAAAAATGTTTTCAAATATATCAATGGGTTGTGGTTCAAGACTCAAGATGAGTTTAGCCTATTTTCACCCAGAATCATAGAAGATGTTTACTATTTTTCCTTGAAAGCAAAGGAAAAATTAGCTACAAAATAGAGCCAAAGGAATAGAGTGAGGAGTCATGTAACGAGAAGAGGACAAATCAAATACTGGGAGAAAACTCAATCTCCAAAGGAAGGCAAAGGTAGTTCAAGTATTCAACCATCAAAAGGAGGTGTGTCATGCCCCCATGCCATCGGTAGTCTTTCAACCGCTCTTGGCGAGGTGCGGCACCACCAAACACTTTCTTTTCACCAATACTTATGTTCGCGGAATATGCATAACAACTTATCCTACTTAGTTTGTGTTTCACAACCAAGTAATTATTATGTTTCCTTTATACCAATGAACACCCATACACATTCATTATCATCAACAATTATACAAGAGAACACAATTGCACAGTATAAAGGGAGGGGCAACTCCTTGAACAATGAGTCTACCCGAATACAATATATTATACAATCTTTCAATGTTACAAAGCTTTACAAGTATACTTGGAAACACCAAGTTTCATACTTAGCCAATTTTCCAACTTCATCACACCACCATGTGACAACCAAGATTTCCTTGCCCAAGTTGGGCGGGCGCGCCCTCACATGAGCTTCCTTTCGCACTTCACAACCGAACCTTGTTTTATGCACGATGGGCAGGTGAATCCACCAAGTCACTAAGACACCCTCTTCGCACAACTAGCTTCACCAACATTCCACCGTTCACCCGGCTTCACCAATGTTCCACTATTCACCAACTTCGCACTGGCGGGCGACTCCACCAAGTCTCCACCGTTATCCTTGCACGACGGGCGGGTGCTCACTCAAGACACCTGAGACACCCGTGTCAAGTCTGGATCCTTCACCCGCGCCCTTAACCAATAACCGAACTCATGTTGTCGTGTGCCTTGCCCAAGAACGGGCGCATCTATTTTCTGCACCTTCTTCTCAATCTGCACCTCGCACTCTTTTCCTTCGCATCACCAAAGCCCCTTGTTTGTATCGCTTGATCAAATGATGAACAAATGCCTCACGCCTTTGTTCTATTTGTATGGATGGTTGGGCGAGTTGGCTGCCCAAGCCGACTCGTCCACCATGTAATGTGACACCCCCTACACATCGCAAATCCTTTGTTTATGCTCATCGGACTTTTCCAAGCTCGTAGGTTGGCCCGTGGGTTGAGCCCGTGCTCCTCATGTTATAAAACATGTCGCTCACCTCCTCCATGCGTATTATATCATGCTTTCCACGCATTTTAAGTTTGAGCTTGCACTTCGATTATTTTCCTACATTCAAGCCGCTTGTTCACCAAGTTGACTTCGCATATCGTGCCGATGGGCGTGCCAAGGGCCGCAGGTCCTTACATCCTCCTCCACCTAAAATCGTTGTCATCCTCGACAACAAACCATCCTGGTAGACATCCACCAAGATCAACATCAACAACTGTCTCATCCTTGGTCCATGATGTCAACTCCTCCACATACTACAAACATCCCTACAACATATGTAGAACTACCATCTCCATCATGTGTCGTCCCATGTTGTGAACTGTCATCATTGTTTGCCTAATCCCAACATCTCTCCGTCGAACACCACCTCGGATCAGCCTGATGTCAACATACCTTTGCACACTTTCGGACCCCATGTTTGAACTAGTTGGGTAGCTAATCCAACTGTCACACTCAAGCCATGAGAGTGAACATCCTTATGCCTTCACCAGTCTATCTCGGATTCTGCCACATCCTAGACTCACCAAGAATTTCACCCAAGCTCAAGTCCATGGAAACTCCATCCCATCTACAACATGTCATGATACTTGATGCCAAGCCATCCCTGCACCATCTGCCATACCTGCTCAACCTGTTTTAAGGGCTCACTGCCATGAGCAGCTAACAATGAGCCCCATATTCTATGTCATCTAAGAATATGTGGAGGGAGTAGAGCATGAAGGCTCATCCTCACTGATAATCTCAATCCATCTGTCAGGATTCTCTATCTCCATCCTCTGTAGATAAGTGACCCGATCCTCCTCTCAGACATTCGGTCTCACATAAGCCTCCTCAACATCATCATCATCCTCAACCACTTCTAGCCTTCTTGACAAATCCAAGATACTATCAGATAGTGTCCTAATGACCAATGACTTCTTAGTAAGCTTTGTCTCAACCATAGACAACTGCTTACTCATATCCTCCATTCGTTTCTCATCCTCCATTTGCATTACTGCCAACTTACAATCAAGTTTTGTCACTCCAATGGTTGGCACACTAATGGGTACATCCTCCCTTCCATCGCAAATGTACAACCTCTTCAAATGTGGAACAATCATAGCATCAAATTGTTTCAAGAATTCCATCCCCAGCACAGTTTCATAGTCATCAATTGTTACTAGGAATAGTGTCCACTCGGAGCTACTATTCCCACTAAGACTGGTAGCTATCTTAGAAACAAACAAGTAAAGTCTACTTTCGCTTTCCTTTATGAAAATAGATAAGAGTGGAAGAAAGGAGACCAACCTTAGTCTTGCGTTTGGTTTCCTTGCTTGATTTCTCTCCTTCCTGATAGATCTTTGTCGCTTCTTCTTCGTCTCCCTAGCTTCAAAGAGCACCTCTGGAATCAAAGCAGCATACTACTATCAAAGAATAGTGATCTATATTCATAAATAACATAGGACCAGATATGTGTTAACCATACAAATTCATATAGAATCAAACATACAAGAATATGGAGGAAAACTTGAATAACTTTATTAAGATCAAGAATAGCAAGAGGATTAAAACCATATGTTCTGACCCAGCATCATCCTCCAGCAAGAAAGCACTTCTTCACCTCAATTAAAGCTTAGATCACCCAACACTATGAAGTTTCACCAAAAAACCAATAACACTTCTCTACAAGATACAAAATTCTAGCCTCTGCATCTTTGTGAAGAGGGATCCATATATAGATGATTGTAGGGAGGTGAGTCATCTTTTTGGGATTTGATTAGTGTCCTCTCTCTGATATTTCTTGATTCCACTTGGAGACTGATGATATCTTACTCATCCCTCGTTGAAAACAGAGAGGCAAGTGTCAGAGGAGAAGCTTCTGGAATATTCCATGATCTTCCACCTTGCAAATTGTCCCTGCCATTTGTCCATTCCCGACCATCGCACCCTATAGGGAGGTCATTCAGTATGCATCACACCCTTTACACTGGGATGGTGATATGCATCGCACCCTTTGCACTGGGTATTCTGTATGGTCCAGTTTTGACCATTTCTGAGCAGTTTTTAGTGGAGAACTTTTGGGAGATGATGTAATCAGCTGACCTTGTTCCTTTAGGCAGCGAAGCAACACTTTTAGGGACTTAGGAGCCCTCAGTTTATGGACATTTATGATTGGGGTTGTAGTGCCCAAAAATGTCTATAACAGTTGCCCCCTAAAGCATGAGGTCGTTAATCTTTTGATGTCAGGTGAAATGCTTTACCATGAGGATCCGAAGTTATTTCGAGTTGGGAGGTGACCTGTAATAAGATACAATACAATACATTATATTGACAACATTTTTCATGATCTAGCTGAGGCGGGCATTCCCATACTCAACTTTATAAAATCATTTTCATGTACTTAGGACACACAATCGTCTGTGTGGCAGACTGATGATTCGGACTCATCATCCTTTGATTTGGATGATCATCTGTTCGGCAATGATGTACATTTGATGTCCTTATATTCTTGAATATATTGCAACCCGGATGGATGAAACTAGATCTGGGGTCTTCAAAACTCATTCAATCTTCACTCAGAGTACAAGTCAATCCATGTAAAAGATGTTCTGGAGTCGAACATGGAAAGACATCACCTAATTACCAGCCAATGATGTAAGCTGTTAATAGGCGCGAGAGGAATCATCAATAATGACAATGACCCTCAAGGTGCTATAGTACAATTTGCGTGGTGTGAAAAAGGACTTGGCATCAAACGCCACGCAAAATATCTCGGTCGAAGGCCATTAATGTAAACCTATCGCCGAAAGTGAGAAACTTGCCATTGAGGCATGCAAGCTTCAAAGTACTGAAGGGTTGTTCCTAGGTCAACTTCTTAGATAATGAGCTGATGTCGACAAGAAGTGACCCGTCATAGGAGGGCCTTAATGATTCCCACATCTATGACATGGAACGAAGAAAATGATTTTGGAGGTGAAAACGATTTGATGATATAGTGTTTTGGGTGGCGGTCATGAAAAGAATGGAGTGTGAATGTGTTGCAGCGGGTGAGACATAGGCGAATTCTCTGAATGACTTCTCTTGAACATATCGGTGACACTGATGATGGATTGGTAGCATTAACCCCAAAGATGGATGGTGTGACGGACCAATGGTGATATGACCAGTGAACGGAACAACCCAACCCGGCTCAGATGCGGAGAGAAAGTGTCATGTTTAAAAGCGACTTACTACCAATAAAGTTTTTTCAAGTTTTCTTCCCAATTTTCCCCAGTCATTGCTGACTAGTACCTCTTTATTTTTGTCAAGCTTGAGGAGGATAACATATTCTTGTTCTATAATCCGCCCTTCGGGTGGAATTGTCACTATATTTTAACGAGCCTAGCGATAGTGAAACTCGTTCTTGTCCACTTGGACGAGTTTGCCGCTATTCGGTTTTAACGAATTTAACGACAAAGATAACTCGTTCCTTTTCAATTTTAGAGAGTCTGAAAAGGACGGAAAGGAAACTCCAAAGATTATTTTTCATCATATAATCCCTTAAGTTCGAAAAAGTGTAAAATAATATGAAAGGGATGACTTTTCGATAGTTTTAACGAGCCGAACAAGACAAGCACTCGATCTTTTTGTGTAATAATCTCTCAGGTCCAAAAAGATTAAAATCTAGAGGAGGGATAGCACTTTCGATGAATTTAACGAGCCAGAGAGGCTAATCACTCGGAAATCTTTTCATATTTCACGAGTCAGTTGAGAAGAGCTTAAAGGAGACTCGTTTTTCGAGGAACCAGTGATGATTTCGGGTAGCAGCTGATTCCAGGTAAGATTTGAAATTTTCCAATCATGGCAGTGTCACAAGGATGGCTAATAGAATCACTCTTCGCAAATGTTCCTCGAAAGGGTAAACAATCAAATGGAGGTGAATGATCGGCTAAAAACAGAGTGGAGGTGATGATGAGAACACGACCAAGGCTCAAAAGCTGACGATAAGGCATGCACAATGGTTATTTACCGGTTCATTTTTTAATGAGCTTAAACTCTGGGGGAAACATTTGCTCATTTTCTTATGTTTATTTTTTAACGAGCTTCAATTCCGCGTTAAAACTGCTTTTGATAATGGTCATTGATTCCTTGATACACTATTAGCATTTTGTTCTTTCAAAGATTGTACTACCTGTTCAATTGCTTCATCAAACTGATTAGAAATGAAAACATATGCTTGATAAATGAGTTAGGAACACTAATATCTTACTTGAATTATGTGAATGGTAATTTAAAAGTGACTTTCACCTCTCATTTTACCATTTCATTTGAACTTGGTTTGTTGGAGCTCTAGAGGTGCTTTTCCCCCCTGATTTTCACTAGCTGATTCTGGGAGATTCTGTTGGCGATTCTTGACGTTGTTTGGACCAGGTAGGAGCTAAACTTGTGCTCTTCAATTGCATTCTTTCTTTTTGAATTCTAAGCCTGTTTCCTTGCTTTCCTGAGCCTCTAGGGTTTGATCAACTTGCCTTGGCTCCATCGCACTATTCCTTAATCGAAAGGCACGATGCATACTAGCCTTCTCACTGACTAGTCAGTATGCATCGCTCCCAGTACACTTGCTGGGGTGTGATGGGTGCAAGGAGGAAACCTTTTTTCACAGCTTTCTCATAGAGTTTTGCCTGTTTTTTGCCAAATCAAGGTCCTGACTCTTCTCCTATTTGTTTTCTAGAGATTCATCAGAGCAAAATGGTTGTTACATGGCGAGAACGTGAGCATGAAGAAGAGGACACAATTGCTTTACATGATCTGGGCACTGTAGCTGCATTGCGGAACTGTGGCTTGTTGAATTTTTTTCGCATCTTTAGCATGAGGCAAAAAATCAACTTGTTGCAATATTTCCTCAATGCTTGGGATCCTATCAACTAGGTGTTCTAGATTAGGGGCAAATCGATCCCCTTAACTATCGTGGACATCTATTTTTTGACCAGTTTATCGAGGCATGGTGCCCCTCTCTCATTATCGGGTTCTACTCGTGGGGGCAAGTCCGTGAGGGAGTATATTCACCGGCACTGCAAAGAGGGATCTCAACCGAGTACGGATGGAAATATCAATATCCGAGATGTCACTGACCAACCGTTGAGGACCATTCTATTCACTTTTGCTAGACTGGCTGGTAGTTCTGCTCTTCTCATAGCTAACAGGTCTTACATGCAGTATGCTTTGGAATGCCTTAAACCGAAGGTGTTCAACTGGTGTGATGCAGTACTCTCTGTGACGAAAGAACAACTGACCAAGGTGAAAAGTGGAAGATCCAAGACTTTCGGCTACGGTTCTATTTTGACCGCTTTTTCTTTGGAGAGGATCCCAATGATGCAGCCGCAATACATCTCACTTGGCCTACCTCTACCGACTGAACCACGGATGTAGAGATGGGTTGACCTCATGTCTCGACATGCTGGCCAGCCTCAGATTTCCTTTTCTGATACTTTCTTCGAGTGGTTCGATCATCAGGAGATGGTCTATGCCAAGTTTCCATATGCTGGCATGGATTTCCGGGGTGACCCGGATTTAGTGCTGTCGGCCAGCGAGCAGTGGGGTGCTATGGGTAAATCTTCTGACGATATATCTTTTTATTGTTATTATAATGTTCTTATGCTTTCTTTGATCAATACTAATCAAAACTCATGTGCTCATGTAGATATTGGACCAATTCAACCGGCAGTATGCCATAGAGATCCAGCGGCCGCTCCAGCAGGAGAGGCTGTGGGGAGGACCATCCTTCGCGACCTTGACGTGGTCGAGACTCTTTCAACACTACAGGATTAGGTCAAGGGTCTCACCCTTGGTATTTCGGATGTGAGGATTGACGAGCTGCCTCTGTGGTTGCAGCGACATACTACTGGCATGCCGAGTCGATGGACTAGGCTTTTAAGCATGATTGCACAGGTAGTGACTTGTTATCACCAACATCATTAGACTAGGGTTCCCCCTAGCATTCCAAGTTTTGGGTCATTTGACTGATTTTGTCTTGTTTACAGAACATTGTGTATAAACCATAAACAGTTATGTATATATCCTTGATTTTCGGAGCTTTATTCTGGTTAAGTTACATGATCCTGCTGCATATATTGATGTGATGCTTCTCTTTTATAAATGTCGCAAATGTCTATCTAACACATAATTTTCCAATGAGTCTGTGAATGTGTTTAGACTTCTGTAAATATTTTTATATTGAATGAAATCGAACTATCCTTCCAAAATCCTGACTCTTAGGAACATGTGATAGATAGTTGGATTCTATACGGAATAGATGCCAGTGAGTTGTAGAATGATGAGTTGTGAGTCTAGCCTAACGGCAAGTTGGCATATGGCATGTGTGATGGAATTAGAGAGGAGTTCTATCAATGCGATATATTCAGCAATATTGTTCGTCGACCAACCAATACATACCCCTCTGAAACTTACTAACTCGCCGCTAGGATCGAAAATGGCCCTTGCTGCAGAAGACAAGTTCCGTGAACTACGACTTGCTCCGTCGGCATCTCCAACGAATGATTCCAATAGGTTTGACATTTGCAACAAATGAAGAAAAGTAGATTACCTAACCAAAATAATTACTCTTAGTGAAAACAAAAATGTAACAAAAGCATAAGGATTACTACACGGAATTAACCATAGTAATGCTTGAGGTACAACCCGTTGCGAGGTTGCACCACTGGAATCCCATGATAGTCCATCAACTTGTAGGCTCCTTTTGCTAATACACGCTTAACAATATAGGGACCCATCCATAATGATTTGAATTTCCCTAGTCCCAACTTATCGGATTCTTGGTCGTAAAGTAAGACCAGGTCACCTTCTGAGAAGACGCAAGGTTTGACATTTTTGTCGAACTGTGCTTTGACTCGTTTCTTATGAGCTTCATTAGCCGAAGCTGCATCGCGATGGGTTTCATCCAATTGGATTAGTTCCAAGAAACAAGCCTCTTCTTCTGAGGTTCCAGGGAGAAGGTCGACTGCGAGTTTGAGGGACGCGATTTCACATTTAACTGGTAAGATTTCTTCCAGATCGTACATAAGTTGAAAAGGTGTAAAGCCGGTTGCAATTCTCACTGATGTCCGGTATACCCACAAGGCCGAGTATAGGATCAGGTGCCGACTCTGTTTATGGACTCCGATCGTCCTTTGCAACATGCGCTTCAAGACCTTGTTGATTGCCTCAACCTGTCCGTTAGCTTGTGGATAGTGCGGAGTAGAGTTGTCGTGGGACAGTCCTAATTTGGCAGCCAACTCAACCATCATGTGATTGCGAAAATTTGATCCATGATCTGTGACTATGGCCTATGGAATGCCGAATCTAGAGACTACATGATTAAAAATGAAAAGGGAAGTCGTTTTGCCATTATCGTTTAATGTAGGCATCGCCTCAGCCCATTTGGTAAAATAGTCTACCGCAACTATCATATACCCATGCCCCCCGGCCAAGGTGAGGTTACATGTCATGAAATCTATGCCCCATTTGGTGAATGGCCCAACAGCAACTACTAGTTGCAACGGTGTGGGTGGTCTTCTGGTTTTTCTTTTGAAAATTTGGCAAGCATGGCAACTTCTAACTGTGGTTATGCAATATTTGAACATTGTTGGCTAGAAGTATCCTTCTTGCAAAAAAAAATTGCGCTGTAGCATAACCAGATTGATGCCCCCCCACATGCACCTGAATGATAATCATTCAGTACTTTTTCGGCCTCCTCATGGGTGAGGCACCTCCACAGAACTGTATCGATACCAAGATGGTAAAGGGTATCACCGACGATCACGTAGTCTTTCGCTTGGTATCGAATCCGTCGCTGTTCGGAGTGTGAGGTGTTAGACATATATGTTTTTGTCTAGAGATAGATGATTATATCTCCATACCATGGATCACTTGAAGATATCAAAAACAAATTTGCATCCATAATTACTTCTTCAGATGTTGCATCGTTGGATGATGATGGGAGATTACATAGTAACTCCGTGAATACCAAGGCTTTCTTTGGTTTGGATTTTTTGAATTCCAGATCAAACTCTTGTAAAATTGCTATCCATTTTGAATATTCCCCCCCAGCAACTGTCGCGACAATATATAAGTCATGGGGTTGCAATCTGATAAAATGGTAGTTTTTCTGAAGAGGGCGTAGTGTCGAAATCTCTGTATCGCTTGAACAGTTGCTAGGGCTAGGTTTTCAACGTAGGAGTATTTTATTTCCATATCATTTAGGTTTCAGCTTAAATAATATATAGGATGTTCAATTCCATTATCTTCTTGAACTAAAACCATTGCTATGGTCGTATCTACTGCAGCCAGATATAGGTTAAAGTCTTTTTGATAATCAAGAGCATACATTAATGACGCTTTTATTAGAGATTGCTTTAAAGCATCAAAGGAAGCTTGTGCAACCTGATCCCAAACAAAGGGTACTTCTTTTTTCAATAGACGAGTATAACCTTTAGCTATTTTGGCATAATTTGGAATGAACCTCCTAAGGAAGTTTGCTTTCCCTTGGAGTTTCTAAATTTGAAGCAAGTTTGAAGGTGGAGGCAAAGCGATGATTGCCTGAACCTTACATGGGTCGAGACGAATCCCATCCTTTGAGACCACGAAGCCAAGTAAATGACCAGAACTGATACAAAACACGCATTTGTGTGGATCGAGTCGTATCTTGTAGTGTCAGCAACGTAGAAATATCACTCTCAAATACTGCGGATGATCAGTCCGCTTTCGTGAATGAGTTTGAAGATCATCGAGATATGGTTGAACGATGTTCTTGATGTCATGGAAAGCATAGTTCATTGCTCTTTGAAAATTTTCCCCTACGTTCTTTAAACCAAAGGGTAGCTTGCGATATGCGAACATGCCCCACGGACAAATGAATGCAGTCTTTGACTGGTCCTATGGGTGGATATTTATTTGATTATACCTAGAAAATCCATCCATAAATGAAAAGATTTCACATCCGGCGCATTAGTCAATTATCTAGTCAATGAAGGGTGTAGGGTAGTTTTCTTTCGAACAAGCTTAATTTACATCCTTGTAATCGATGCACACTCTAATAATTCCTTGTTTCTTCATCACAGGAACAATATTTGATACCCAATCAGTCAGAGGAACCAGGTAAATAATACCAGCATGCAGGATTTTTTCAACTTCTTCCTTGATGGCAACGTCTTTCTTGGGGTGCACCTGCCATAGCCATTGTCGTACCGGTTTGACATCTGGATACATCTTAATTTCATGTTCAGCGATTCTTGCGTCAATACCTGGCATTTCATCATATGACCAAGCAAAGACATCTCTAAACTCGTGAAAGAGAGCGCTATATATTTCTAGTTCTGAAGAAGAACAAGATTTGCCGACATGAATATTATCTACAACATATGTTTTGGTTGAGATATTTATGGCAGTAGTCTCTTCAATATTGGATAGGTTTCTCTCAGAATCCACCGTATTTATAGTATTCATTAGAAAGTCAAATACTAAAGGATGGTCTCGGTTGCTGGAATTATCTTCTTTCCAGTTCAGAAGATGGGAACATGGTGGTAATCTTCCCATGGTGCCCCGTCAATCATCATCGATTGAACGATTCCTTTGTCTGTAGAGTGTACTTGTGACCAAGGATCTGAAGGGGTGCCATATTCCTTAGACCTATCTATCCAAACGCTTGATGAGCGTTGATACGGGTTTGCCTCCCATGCTGAAAACATTGATTGCTATAATATGTCCTGTGGGGTTAGAGGCAATACCTGCAGATGATCCATTTTAACATCGTTTTCTGACATCTTTTGAATGGAAGATATCATATTGCAGGTTCCTACGTTAGCCACTTCTGCCAAATTGGTTGGAGGCGGGAGGGAAAAGTTCCCATTAATGTGGGGTCTTTTAGTAGGCCTACTCCGATATTGTGAAGCGCGCTAGGGCTTCCATGGATCATCGGAATGCTTCCCGTAACTTGCGAACTGTTGGGGAGAAAATTTTGTTGGTCGATGATTATAATTCCTCCTTGGGAAGGAAATGTAATTTTCCTAAAGTAGGTCGACACAACTACTGCCATGGCATATATCCAGGGTCTTCCCAGTAGGATGTTGTAATCAATGTTTCCGGTGATGGCTTCAACAACGATTTCTACTGTTTTTCCCCCCAGTTCGACTTGCAAGTTACTTAATATCCCATACGGGGTGTATGTTTGTCCATCAAATGCTTTTAATGTTGTCGACAATCGCGACAAGGGTGGAGACCCTAGCGTTTTCCAGCAACTCATTGACATGATACATGTGGATGCCCCTCATCAATAATTGTCCTATGAGCAGTTTTGTTGAGGACTTTCACTTGAATGAGGGAAGCTAGTTGAGCTGGTAACTGAGGGTCTTATCCTTTGTGATTAAAAGATACAAGATTGGAATCCGTTGGGTCAATCCCACCTATTGCTAATAATAAAGCCTACTTTTGGGAGGGGAAATTTTGCAATAACTCAAGAGTCAACATCACGGAGGGCGATTGGGATAAATCCTCCACTATATTATAGTGTTTTGCTGCTCTGGCACGAGGATTGAACGTCGATTTGTGTACTACTCCCTTTGGCAATTTTATCGTTAATTCAGGAATGATGGGCGGCACAACTTCGGTTGAAGTTGTTGTTGAACTACTAGGCTGATCATTATCCTTGTTTTTCAACATCTGTGGATTCCCGTACTATTTACTCCTTGTCGATATCAGAGCATCATTCAGTTGCTTTGAAACTGACAACATTAGCACTTGGGATGGGGAAGCATTTTTTCTAGCAACCATATTTTTTCCTGGGTTTGGAAATGGATCAGTCAATACAGCCGAGGTTTTTGAACTTTGGAAGAATTTTCTAAGTTCATCTTTATATGGACACTCTCTGGTCCAATGATCCTCGTCACATATATTGCGTGGAATTTTTGGTTTCTTATCCCTAGAAGGGTTTGTAGAAGATCTTTTAGGAGATGAGTCCCCCTGGTTCTTCTTTCTTCCCTTGTTTTTTCTTCTTTCCTCCCGGTTGCTTGGGTTCTTTGCCTTTGTCTGTCGACACGACATTTACTTCCGAGGCTAGAAGTTCCTCATTTGCATTTTGACTCGAAACCGTGCGGGCTTTTTTCAACGTAGTATTTATGGTTTTAGTGCTTTTCGTACCTATCACGCCATCGCTAGCATGAGAGTCTTTGTTTGATTTAGGAGGCAGAGGAACGAAAAATTTTGGTCTAGGAGCATCAGGGATTTTATTGTAGAGCATGCCAGGCTGAGTATAAATCAAGTCTAGATATTGTGTGCGAGCAATAACTTACTCTTCAGTGACGACTCCTCCCTTTGCCACATCTTTTGTAATAGCAAGTAACAGTGACTTAATAAACCATTCAGCGAATAGCTGATCAGGAACATACATTTTTACCATTCTACGATGACATCACCATTCATGAATATGATCGGATATGTGAGTGGCCGTCGTTTGTTTGAAATTGGTAAGTAGCTTAGTTCCTGTTTTGTACCTTATGGGTAACTGAAAATGGGTTAAAAAGGTTGTGGCTAGGGTACTGAAGTTATCAAACGAAGCTCTAGGAAATTCGATATACCATTTTGCTGCCAGACCAGTTAGCGTTCACTGAAAGAGGCAAAGCCTGATCGAATCATCATTGAGAGTGCTCGATGAACACCATAGATGAAAGTTCATCACATGATTCAATGGGTCTTCACTCGGATTTCCATTAAATTTAGGAATATCAGGCGAAATTTTATGCGGAAACGCCAACCATGAAGGGGCATAGGCAATTGGATTGTTCGTTAGTCGATTTAGATCTGGTAACTCTAAAGTTGCCACAAAAGGCAACTGTTGATTCTGGCTTGGTTGAGCATAGCCAGGATAAGATGGAATCGCTTGAGCAGTTGGTCTTTGCATACCAGCATAATGCATTTGATGTTGGTAACTTTGGTAAGGTTGATGGGCATAACCATTATGATATGGTTGATATGGCTGCCCATTACTTGCAAAGACTTGTTGCTCATATCCTTGGTAAGATTGCTGGAATTGTGGTTGTTGGTATTGCACCAGCCATGGTTGTGAAGCCATGGGCTGTTGTCCAGTATTGACTTTTTGACCAAGATGGGGGGTGGTGTTCCCCATTTGAACCTGTGCCATTCCACTAGTTGGTGGTTGCAGTTGTGTCATAGGTACAAGAGGTTGTTGCATTATAACCTAAGAAACTTGAGTTTTGCATACAAATGGCAACGCTTTCACCTATGATACTGCTACAATAGCCGGTGTAGTGGTGATATTTGTCATAGGTAAACTTTGTTGCATTGATCATACAACTCTTGGTTGTTGAGGCAAGATTGGCACCTAACCGCTAGTCATAATTCTAGCATAACCCAAATTTTGTTGTGAACTCACGCATGGTTTTCCTCCGGAAGAAGGTAATGAAAGGGTATACGGCCCTCCATACGATGGTAATCTAGTACTTAAAGGAATGATTTGCCTTTGGGGACCAATTTTCCCAAATTGACCCTGCGAAGGATCAATTTGTCGAGACTCAACGTAAGAGATTCCAGATACAATCCGGACGAACAAATGGGAACAGTTCATATTGTCAAAATATCCCTTGGATGGACTCCATCCAACGATTGAGAGAGGGTTGGGACAGATGGCATGCCAACAAACGTTGTTGGAATAGCAGCAGGAGCTTTTGCTGCTGCTGTGTCAGGTAACACAGTCCTTGATGTCAATGGTTGTTCAAACATATTAAGCCTATCGAAAAGATTCCTTAGCAATTCTTCAGGAACTTCTGATGGTGGGTGAATATATTCTGATGAAGAAGGACACAAGGTGATCCCAGCTCCAAATTGCATTGGAGTGTTAGATGGAGGATCTTCCACAATCTCTTCTATGGCAATCAATAAGTTCCCTTAAATAGTATCCATAGGCTTCCGTAAGGCTCCCTTTCATTTAGGTTTGGCCATGGGCAAGAGGAAGAGGCAGACTGTTAGGTTCGTAAAATATTTCTGGTGCCGAAGAAGATATAAGTTCTGCAGCAACAGATGTTTGGGGAGTAACACCTTTTGAATCGGCTGTAGATGGAGCCAGTTCAGGAATAGAAGTGTTTACCGTCACACTAGGATCAGTTGTAATGTCCTATTGTTACTGTGGAATTTCTTCTGTAGAGGCAGGGATACCAGAAATGTTCGGAGTAACCGGAGTCTCTGAGGATGTTGGAGTGCTTGCTCCAACCAACCTAGGGGACTTTGATCCGGTCAAATGAGTTCGCTTCAGGAGTCAACGACAGTTGACTCGTAAGTCTCCGTGAACGATGGGGTTTTGATTGACTTTCTTCCATGATTGCAGATTACTTGATCAACTCAAAATAAAAGGGAAAAATGTTTTTCGAATTAATGAATTTTAGACGCTTTGACACAACTTGTTTTTTCAATTTTAAAGAGTTGAGAAAAAACAAAAGATGACTCTAGTCGCCTTCGATTTTTATTGAGCCTGAAGTGACAAGTGCTCAGAGGACC
>APFE030639490.1:20789-34667 GCA_000404065.3 Pinus taeda | reverse complement strand
TCAAAATGAAGTGAAGGTAAGGGAGACACTTTGCGATTTCGAAATGAAAATTGCTTTTCGACACTTTAAAAACTACTAATTCAAATCATATACAAGAGCAACTGTATAATCGACTATAAAGAACAATGGGATTCTCTTCTAAAACTGAAAACGACACTTTCAAATTTAAGAAACGACAGACTATGCTACTTCTTTGCAAAAGAGAACTGAAAATGGCGCACAATACATAAAAACACTTACAGTTCTTTGCACAATAGAGGTGGAATGATGTAAGAGAAGGGGGGTTTCACAGCGATATACTGACCATAGACAACAAAAACTCCTGAATAGAACTGAAAATAGTGAAGGAAAAATCAAAGTCTGAAGGTAAAGTTAACCTTCCCTGACCATCAAACCTATCACATAGGGAATTCAAGATGCAGCGCACCTACAACACACAGGAAGTGCGATGCATACAGGCTACCTTGAAGGTAGGGTGTGATGGTACCAGTGTGAGACTTTTAACGAGTTCTTGCTCACAATTTGCAATTCAATTCAGCGATTTAGGCTGAGTAAGTGATGCTTAATAAATGTAAATCACAGGGGTTGATCTAAGGAGGTTACTAGAGCCACCACTTAGGGCAATTAGAACGTTTGCAGATTGATTTTTTAATTCATAAACAAAACCCAGAGATAGACTCAAGCAGCATTGATTTACTTTTCATTTGTATAACAAATGCAGTTCGAAGCTAGCTGGCTTGACTTCAGGCTCCGTCTGTAATTTTGTAATATAAACAAAGATAGACTAACAAACAATCTATTCGGTCCGCAGCGGAGTCACCATTTTGTTACCGGGAATAGTGTCCACTCAAAGTTGCTATTCCCACTAAGACTAGTAGCTATCTTAGAAACAAACAAGTAAAGTCTACTTTCACTTTCCTTTATGAAAATAGATAAGAGTGGAACAAAGGAGACCAACCTTAGTCTTATGCTTGGTTTCCTTGCTTGATTCCTCTCCTTCCTGATAGATATTTTCCGCTTCTTCATCGTTTTCCTAGCTTCAAAGAGAACCTATGGAATCAAAGTAGCATACTACTATCGAAGAACATAGATCTATATTCATAAATAACACTGGACCATATATGTGTTAACCATACAAATGCATATAAAATCAAACATACAAGAATATGGAGAAAAACTTGAATAGCTTTATTAAGATCAAGAATAGCAAGAGGATTACAACCATATGTTTTGACCCAACATCATCCTCCAGCAAGAAAGCCCTTCTTCACCTCTAGTAAAGCTTAGATCACCCAAAACTATGAAGTTTCACCAGAAAACCAACAACACTTCTCTACAAGATACAAAATTCCAGCCTTTGGATCTCTGTGATGAGGGATCCATATATAGATGATTGTAGGGAGGTGAGTCATCTTTTGGGGATTTGATTAGTGTCCTCTCTCTGATAGTTCTTGATTCCACTTGGAGACTGATGATCTCTTACTCATCCCTGGTCGAAAACAAAGAGGCAAGTTTCAGAGGGGAATCTTCTGGAAGATTCCATGATCTTCCACCTCGCAAATTGTCCCTGCCATTTGTCCATTCCCGATCATCGCACCCTACAGAGGGGTCATTCAGTATGCATCACACCCTTTACACTAGCAAGGTGATATGCATCACACCCTCTGCACTGGGTATTTAGTATGGTCCAGTTTTGACCATTTTTGAGCAGTTTTTAGTGGATAAGTTCTGGGAGATGATGTAATCAGCTGACCTTGTTCCTTTAGGCAGTGAAATAACACTTTTAGGGACTTAGGAGCCCTCAGTTTATGGACAGTTATGATTGGGGTCGCAGTGCCCAGAAATGTATATAACATCAATCCGCACTATAGTGAAGTCAACTTTCCCTGTCCACTCATCTAGTGTTGTGTCCACCTTTTCAGCTATACCAAGAAAACAATCAGGAGGAGAATTCACTGTCTTCATTTGTGCCTTCATTGGTACAAATTTCAGCCCAATCCTTCTCGCAGTATATTCACCCATGAAGTTGTGAGTAGCCCCACTATCCACCATAATGAGTATATCAGCACCCCCAATCTTCATCCGAACATACTCTAAACTATTCCTCTCAGGATCCCTCCGAGAGATCACCTTTGTAGTAGCAGCAACACCAAGTATCTGCATCATCCCCACATAAGCTTCTTCATTCTTCCTATTAGACTGTGCGATAGCATCCACTTTCGGTCTAGAAGGACAATTCTTCACCGTATGTGATTCATCACATATCCAACACTTCAAGGCTTTTTTCGTCTTCGACTTGTCATCCAATTTCGAGGCATCATCCTTATTCTTCTCTTTCGGCTTATTGGACTTCTTCTTCCTCTCATCAAAAGTCCCATCATAATGCTCCACCAACCTATCCACAACAGCAAAAGCTTCCTCAAGCGTCTTAATCTTCTGCCTCTTCACTTCATTGCATGCCCAAGGCTTCAATCCAATAATGAATCTGAACACCTTGTCCCTTTCCACCATGTCAAGGAGTTCCAGAATTGCACTTGCAAACTCCTGCTGATATGTCTGTAGGTTCCCTGTCTACTTTATGAACTTAATATTCATCCTTGCTTCCCACATTTCATCCCGCGGATTGAAATGGATCTACAAATCCTTCTTCATCTCATCCCACGAAGTAATGTCACTAGCACTTCCATTGGCAATCTGATCTATCCTCCTTCGCCACCACATCTTAGCATCCTTCGTCAAGAACTGAGTAGCTACCTTCACCTTTGTCTCATCATCAGATAGACCCAAGCATTCCAAGTATTGCTCCATGTCCCATAGAAATTTGCCAAGAGTTTTCACACTCCTTGTGCCATCATAAGATTCTGATTCTTTGACTTTCACATGAGGCACTCCTCCACCTGAGTTATTCCTCACGGACCTCTTCAACACCACGATCTCATCTCTAACTTCATCAAGATATTTCTGCAAGTTCACGATCTCTGCCAAGCCTTGGCCTCTTGCCTCTTCAATCTCCTTGACAGTCACTTCAAGTTGTGTACACATAAGATCAGTGTACTCGTGTTGAGTCCAGAGTTCATCGAGCTCTTCCCTCATCTTCGAATTGGCCTCTTGATCCTTCTCAACCAACTCCATCTTCTTAGTCCAGTAAGCCTCTTAGTCCTCCATCCTTTCCAACACCTTTTCAATGAATGCCATAGTAGCAACCTTCACACCATGACTAGACCCAACCTAAGATTCACCTGCCATTGCTAACAGTTTCCTTCTTGGCGATCTAGTTTCCACCATCCAACAGCTTCACCAAAATGCTTGCAACCATGAACCAACTCTTGTTCCACTTGTATGTCAAACAAATTCCTTCACCTGCAAGTACCTACTTCGCTGTCACCAACTTCCAAGCTTCAACCGTGAGCTTCAAGACCACCTATCAATGTGTATCATCTTCAATGCGTCAACACCTAAACCTATTCACCAACTCCTCAGCCACTTTGTCACGCGCAACCTTGCTCTGATACCACCTTTCACGCCCCCAAGCCGGTGGTAGTCTTTCAGCCACCCTTGGCGAGGTGCAGCACCACCGAACACTTTCTTTTCTCCAATACTTATGCTCGTGGACTACGCCTAACCACTTATCCTACTTAGTTTGTGTTTCGCAACCAAGTAATTATTATGTTTCCTTTATACCAATGAATACCCATACCCATTCATTATCTTCAGCAATTATACAAGAGAACACAATTGCACAGTATAAAGGGAGGGGCAACTCCTTGAACAATGAGTCTGCCCAAATACAATATATTATACAATCCTTCAATGTTACAAAGCTTTACAAGTATACCTGGAAACACAAAGCTTCATACTTAGCCAATTTTACAACTTCATCACACCACCATGTGACAACCAAGATTTCCTTGCCCAAGTCAGGTAGGTGTGCCCTCACATGAGCTGCCTTCCACACTTCACAACCGAATCTTATTTCATGCACGACGGGCAGGTGACTCCACCAAGTCACCAAGACACCCTCTTCACACAACCGGCTTCACCAATGTTCCATCATTCACCTGGCTTCACCAACGTTCCACCATTCACCAACTTCGCACCAGCGGGCGACTCCACCAAGTCTCCACCGTTTATCCTTGCACGACGGGCGGGCGCTCATGCAAGCCACCCGAGACACCCATTTCAAGTCTAGCACCTTCACCCGTGCCCTTAACCAATAACCGAACTTGTGCTACCGTGTGCCTTGCCCAAGAACGGACGCATCTATTTTCTACGCCTTCTTCTCAATCTACACCTCGCACTCTTTTCCTTTGCATCACCAAAGGAGCTCGTTCGTATTGCTTGATCAAATGATGAAAAAATGCCTCATGCCTTCATTCTATTTGTATGGACAGTTGGGCAAGTTGTTTTCCTAAGCCGACTCGTCGACCATGTAATGTGACAACCCCTACGCATCGCAAATCCTTTGTTTATGCTCATTGGCCTTTGCCAAGCTTCTAAGTCGGCCTGTGGGTTCAGCCCGTGCTCCCCACGCTATAAAACATGTCACTCACCTCCTCCATGCATATTATAACATGTTGTCCATGCATTTTAAGTCTGAGCTTGCACTTCACATATTTTCCTTCGCTCAAGCCGCTCGATCACCAAGTTGACTTCGCATATCGTGCCGGTGGGTGTGCTAAGGACCATAGGTCCTTACAAGGCGAGTCAAGAGTAAGAAGGCCTTTCTAAAGAGGATGTGGTTAAGGCAGAGGCTACCAAGTTCAATGTTACAAATGTAGGCAATTGGGATATGTCATGGGATTGTCCAGAAAATAATCCAACAAGCCAAAGAGGAGCAAATATAGCAAAATCACAAGAAGAAAATGTAGCTGCATTTATCCATGCAGAAATACCAGAGGTAGGAGAATCATTATTGATGAAGAAAATATTAATTAAGTATGAAAAAAATGCTAAGGAACCAGCACAAAGAAAAATCTTATTTAGAACCACATGCAAATCAGGAGGAAAGTGTTGTAAAGTGGTGATTAACAGTGGTAGCACAAATAACCTGGTCTCCATAGAAATGGTAGAGAAGTTGGGGTTGCAGAGAATAGCACATCCCACACTTGACAAGGTGTCTTGGCTGTAAAAAGGCCATAAGATATTGGTGAATGAGTAGTGTAAAGTGGAGTTCCATATTGGTAACTACAAGGATGAGGTATTTGTGATATAATGCGAATGGATGTGTTCCATGTGTTGTTGGGAAGACCATGGCCATATGACAGGAAATCCATTCATGATGGCAAGAAACACTAACAGTCTTGGGAAAAGTGGCCTAAAAAATTTGTCATTTCCTTTGAAGGATAAGGATTTGAAAGAGGAAGATTGTCCTTGTGTGCTACTTATGGACATGAAGGAATTATTGCAAGAACTAAAAAAGAAAGGAGAAATTAATTTTGATTTAATTGGTAAGGCCAAGGTAATTCTTACTAGCACAAGTTTAAATGATTTTCCTAAAGAATTCAAGGTTATGTTGGATGAGTTTGCAGATATAATTGTTGATGAGTTTCCAAGTAGGTTGCCTCCTTTTCGAAGCATTATTCATCATATAGATTTAATTGAGGCAACTAGTCTTCTGAATAAAGAAACATACTACATGACTCCATAAGAAAATAAAGAGATAAAGAAATAGGTGTAGGAGTTGTTGGACAAAGGGTTAATAAAAGAGAGCTTATGTCCATATTCCCACCATTCTCATCCCAAAGAAATATGGTGGATGGAGAATGTGTATTGATTCAATGGCCATCAATAAAATTACAAGCAGGTATAGTGTTCCACTTCCCTGCATTGAAGATATGATTGATTGTTTGAGTGGTGCTAAGTGTTTTCCTAAAATTAATCTCAAGAGTGGCTATCATTGGATTAGAATTAGAGAGGGGGGTGAATGGAAAACAACTTTCAAAAAAAACAATGGGTTGTATGAGTGGTTACTAATGCCTTTTGGCCTTACCAATGCACCTAACACATTTATGAGATTAATGAATGAAGTCTTGAAAGAATTTACAGGTAAATTTGTTATTTTTTATTTCAATGATATTTTAGTGTACATCCAGACAAAAGAAGAGTATCTCAAGCATTTCAAATTGGTTTTGAGCACCCTACAGCAAAATAAGTTGTTGATAATTTTAAAGAAATGTAGATTCATGAAGAATGAGTTGGTATACCTAGAACTTTTTATTTTGAAAGAAGGATTGAAGATGGATCCATATAAAGTGAGGAAATCATTAACTGGCCTATTCCAAGGAATGTGTTTGAGATAAGAAGCTTTCACAATCTTGCAAGTTTCTACCAAAAGTTTATAATAATTTTAGTAGATTGTGTGCACCCATTATTGACAAAATAAAAGAGAATAAGAAGCCATTTAAATGGATTGTAGCAGTTGATAGAAATTTTATAATACTGAAGGAACAGATAACCGAACAACCTATATTATTCTTACCAGATTTTAACAAATGTTTTCAAGTTGAGACAGATGCAAGTGGAGCTATCCTAAGTCAGGAAGGAAAGAAAATTCCATATTTCAAAGAAAAATTAAATGAAGCAAGGCATAAGTGTTATAGACATATTTGGGCACATCAACCCCAAACTAATATGTCAATAATATTAGGGCTCATCAACCCCTAAAATGGTTGTCATATACCCTAGAGAAGCTTAGTCGTTTAAATGCTTCATTCCACAAAAGTTCCATCACATAAATCATCTAGAAAAGTGCCAAAACTGAACCATACTAGAAAGCCCCGTGTTAGGGTGAGATGCATACTGACTGTTGCACTAGCTAAGTGCGATGCATCTTACTTAGGCCTTCTATAGGGTGCGATGGTCGAGGTAGGACAAAATTCCAAGACAGTTTGTTAGTTGATTGCTCATGGAATCTTCTAGGAGCTTCTCCTGTGCCACTTGCCTCTTTGAATTCACCCAAGGATGACCAAAGGAATTAGGAAACCATCTCCAATTTCCCTCTCTTGTGGAACCAATTTCAACAAATGGAATGACACTCATCAATTCCCATGGATGACTCACACCCTTACTAACATCTATAGAAGGATCTCCCTCTAAGAGATCAGAAGTTTTAATTGTTGTGAATCGTAAGGAAGTGTTGTTGCTTTCAGTATTGAGGAGAGAGCATTGTATGATTGTTGATGTGTTCTTGCTAATTCATGAGGTGAAGAAGGATTGAAGCTAGGAGGATGGCATTGGGTCAGACAATTGGGTTGTAATCTTCCTTGTTATTAATAAATTTCTTTGATATTTTTCCCAATTGATTGTGCCAATTGTAAATGCTTTCAGTTGTTCATTGTATTTATGATTCTATAATGTTTATGCTATAATTGATCACGATGCTTTGACAGGTCTTTGTTTCTCTAACTATGCAGGTACTCTCCAACCATGTTAAGTATGGGGAGGAGTTACGGGATCAACCAAAGGAGAAGGATATCAGGCGAGGGATCAAGCGAAAGACAGAGGTTGGTCCTCTATCATCTCATTCTTATCTATTACTCAAAGGAAATCTTTCGAATTACTTTGACTGTTGTTTCTAGGGTAACTGCCAAACCTAGAGGGCTAGCATTCTTTAGGAATACTAGTTTTCCCATAAACAAATTGGCGACTCCACTGGGGAAACCAGATGTTTGTTTATTGCTATTGTTTATTTTATGTTGAATTATATAAACTATAGACAGAGTCTGAAGCTAGCTAGGAAGCCTTCGAACCACTCTTGTCATGTAATTGCGTAGTAGATGAATGCTACTTCAGTCAATCTCTGGTTTAGTTTATGTATTGAATATCTTATTTACAAACACATCTAGAAGCCCTTTTGGTAGCTCAGTAACCTCTCAAGAAGTTACATCATACTTTGCTTACCATTACTCCTCAAAACCAACCTTAATCTATTGAAAACTACTACAAATTTGAGCCAAAACACTTTCAGAAATCGCTCCATAGACCATCACACTGTCTTCCACTGTGACTTAGTATGCATCTCACTTCCCGAATAGGAAAAGTGAGATGCATCTCACCCTCTTCAAAGGCCAGGTGTGATGATTGACTGAACTCAATTTCCCGTCTAGGAGTTAAAGGTTTTTGACCAGTTTTTCAGTTTTGTTTGGTTGTTTGTTGAATATGAACAATGTCTCATCATTGAAGCCTTCTTACATCACTTAGATCAGCCTCAATTTAGACTAGGATTAGTGAATGTTTTTGTGTATTTTTTTCTCATTTACAGTCCCTTGTCAAAAAGTGGCTGTCGTTTCGATAAAGAAATTTCCGTAAAATCATCATTTTTGTCGAAAAGTGAAGTATCGTAAATTCTTCCTTCCTTTAATAATCAATTAAACTATTTTTGATGCATTTGATTTTATTTGTTTCTATTCAAAGTGTCGAAAGAATATTTATTCAATCTTGAAAGTGTCATTTTTAGTCTTCCTTTCTCTCTTTGAAGAAAAATTGTCGAAAATAGTCATTTTGAGTGAAATATTTTGAGTCATTGTTGCATTTAGTCTTCCTTCTTGAATCATTCACATTAAGGGAGTTGAAAACAAATACATGCATTTTGAATTTGTGCATATTAAGGTTTGTGAATGCTTGATAGGAATAGCTAGGGAAATTGGATTAGATGTGCTCTTTGATCTTTCTCGAAGATCTGATTGATCTATCCATTACTAGCTAAGGTTTTCATCGTTCAAACTAAATCAATAGTTTGTTTATCATGATAGTTGCATTTTAGCAATTGCGAACATACATCACGTGGTGAACCCTCAAAGGCAAACTTTTAAGAAAGATAAAATTAAAATGAACCTCAATTAATCTAATAATGCATTGGAATCTAACGCAACACATTTAGAGGTCTAGGCTAGAGACGTTTTCCGGTGTTGTTAAACCTAGTGGCTATCGTATTAGTTGAAGGTTGGGTGATTCCTCCTCTTTGATACAACAACTGCTAGCACGGACTTGTGCTCCCTATGTCGTTGCTTATATATTGGGAGACCCCAGTAGGCTTAAATCCTTTATCCATAGAAAACTGAGTCTGCCACCTTATCAATCGCAATGCACTGAACACAACATTCGGGAAGATTGACTGTCATACGTAAAGTCCTTGGTAATTTCTCTTTAATTTATCACCAAGGTATATAATTCATTTTTGCGATTGGTCTTGTAAACTTTTTTATGTAGATTCTCCAGAGTAGTCACTTTCCTTCCTTTTCGACTCTTTAAAAGAAAAATTCCATTTGAACACTTGTCCTTTTAGGCTCTTTAAGAATCAAAGGCAACTAGAGTCATCTTTAGCTTTTTCTCGACTCTTTAAAACTGAAAAAGCAAAGTTGCATCTAAAGTATTGTTAAAATTAATTGACCGCGAATAAAATCCCTATTCCCTAGCTGATCTTAGGTTCAAACATATGGCAACAAATTTGGAATCCACCGATCAAGGAATTTCTTTTGATGGGAATCCTAGTCCTTTTCCTTCTTTCAAAAATATTGCTGCTCATTATATGGCTACATTGTCCCTTCTGGGATTTACCATTGGCTTGCCAGTCTGGTTGTTTTCAACCTCGTTGGTTCAAAATGTCTTGATTTCTCTGCAATCGAGTACACCTCTAACTAGACAAAATCAACCTCTGGTTGATCCTAAAGTTGACCCTTTTCCTTCTTCCTCGTTTGTTTCCTCCTCCCCTTCTTCGTCTTCACCTGGTGAAAGTATTGGTACTAGTAACCAGGTGGCTAAGAAGAAGAAGAAGAAGAAGAAGGAGCAAATTCAGTAGAGGGGAAACCAAGAAAACATTGTTTTGAATGCAACATGTGATGATAAACTACTCGTCAAGCCTCACAAAGTTCGATATCCATGCAAACTTTGTGTGGGAGACCATATTCTTTGAAATTGTCTTGATATTACTCAAATCTTAGAAGAATGGTCTACTCGTTCACATCATCTCGTGTCATCAACCTCTCGAGATCATGTTGGTGAAATACCATCAACTAGTGATAGTAAAGTTCATGGAAAGAAGGGAAAATTCAAATTTCCATGTAGGTTATGTGAATGGAATCACCCCATTCTCCTTTGTCCCTATCTAGACGAAGCCAAGAAAGTGTTGGATAACTGTCCTGCTTCACTGTAGCGACTTCCATCTGGTTATAGGAAACTTTCCCTTAATCCTTCATTAGTTGATGAATTGACTGACCAAAATCAACCGTCGACCAAATCCACTTTCTATGAAAGTGAATCCTATGAGTCTATACCCAACCCAAATCAACAGGTCAAGGTAATAGTTGACTCGATTTCACCTTCAGTAAATCGTACCTTTCCTGAAGAGAGTGAATATGATACCATTCGAGTTCTTTTTGTTTCTTTCGATTCAAATGAGCTTGGGGGCAACCCACCTGTTCCATCAAGATAGGAGGAAAATCCTCAAGTCCTCGTAACTCAAGGGGTTAATCCTCTCATTTCTATAGTACCCCCTTGAAGTAGTCTAGTCACTTCCTTTGATTGGAATCGACTGGCAGGATTCTGCCTTCCTTCCTATGTGCCTTTCTAGATCATAGTACAAGTTTGTAAAATGATTGTATCTGGCACTATTATAGATGAAGGTGCATTAGTGAGTATCCTTTCCTCAACTTCTTGGCAAGCACTTGGGTTGCCACCGCTTGTGCTGGCTACATAGAAAATGTTAGGATTTAACAGAGGAACCAGTCGAACATTAGGGATCCTTCCTCAGTTACCTATTACATTGGGGGAGAAAGCCATTTATCTGAACATGATGGTAGTCCCAGGCCCATTAGATTACAATTTACTTCTTGGGTGTGACTATGTTTATGACATGGGAGCTATTGTTTCAACACTCTTTCGAGTGATTTGTTTCCCGCATGAAGGCAAAATTGTCACCATTGACCAGCTTTCATTTCCCGGTCCAAACATAGCTCCTAGCCAACCATCGTCCCTAAATGGTTCATTTATACCAATGGTATCATCCCTGCCATGGGTTAATTATGTGGAACCTTGTTCCATACCTACATCAACTAACGATCAATTCAGTGATGTTGTACATTGGAACTAGATCTCTCCTTCGTGATTGTGATTAGGTCTGAGGATAGTTCGTTGTCTTGTGTCAACCTCGTTAAAAAATGAAACAAGGGTATCTGAGGATGATTCGTCATCTTGTTTCAACCTCGTTAAAAAATGAAACAAGAATAATCTGAAGATAGTTCGTTGTCTTGTGTCAACCTTGTTTAAAAATGAAATAAGAGTCGTCGACGAAAGTTTGTTGTCTTGTGTCAAAATCGTTAAAAAGTGAAACAAGGAATCCGAGGATAGTTCGTTGTCTTGTGTCAATCTCGCTAAAAAATGAAACAAAGAATCCGAGGATGGTTCTTCATCTTGTGTCAACCTCGTTAAAAAATGAAATAAGAATAATTCGAGGATAGTTCATTGTCTTCTATCAGCCTCGTTTAAAAATGAAACAAGAGTCTTCGAGGATAGTTCTTTTACTATGTCAACCTCGTTAAAAAATGAAACAGGTCCATGAGGAGAGTTTGTTGTCTTGTGTCAACCTTGTTAAAAAATGAAATAAGGAATAAGAGGAGAGTTCCTTGTCCTGTGTCAACCTCGTTAAAAAATGAAACAACTCCCACGAGGATAATTCTTGGTCTTGTGTCAACCTCATTAAAAAAATAAACAAGGAGTTTGAGGATAGTACATTGTCTTGTGTCAACCTCATTAAAAAATGGAACAAGGGTGTTTGAGGAGAGTTCCTTGTCTTGTGTCAACCTCGTTAAAAAATGAAACTAAGGGTATGAGCATAGTTCCTTGCCTTGTGTCAAGCTCATTAAAAAATGAAACAAGGTACCCTAAAGCAAACTTCCAAGTCAAGGCTTTGATTAGATCTCGTAAAATTGCAATCGAGTCTTTCACTTGATCTCGGAAAAGAACCTTCATTCCACCCACCTAATAGCCATGAGTAGTCTAATTAAGTGAATGTAATGAAGCTTGGGGGGCATGCACCTAGTGGTAAAGTTAAATTTCCCTATAGGTTATGTGAAGGGAATCGTGCCATTCACGTTTGTCTATCTGGACAAAGCCAAATAGGTGTTGGATAATCGTCCTACTTCACTGCAGTGACTTCCATCTGGTTACAGTCCTACTTTACCGCAGTGACTTCCATCTAGTTACAGGAGACTCTCCCTTTCATCATGTTGGGGGCATGCAAACCATTTTCAAGAATATTTTTTTCATTTCGAGCTTATGTAAAAATGAAATTGAATCTAAGCATAGTTTTTCATTTCAAGCTTGTGTAAGAATGAAACTGAATCCAAGCATAGTTCCCTATGGTTCAAGCTTGTCTAAAAATTAACCCATTTTCAATTTTTAACCCTTGTTATTGCCATTATATCAGCCTTTTGAGCCTTGGTTGTTTTCATCCCATCGCCACCATCTCCTTAGCCAATCATACACTTTCACTTGGTTTCTTTACCCTTTTTTAGGAACAGTTGCGATGATGGTCTTATTAGCCAGCCTCTTCACATAAATCAACATGTCTTGAGAAGTTCCAACATCACTGGAACTAGTTGCTACCCTAGACACCACTCGTTCCTCAAAATAGAGTCCTCTTTAAGCTCTTTTCAGACTCTCTAAACATGAAAAGATTGCTGAGCACTTGTCATTTCTAGTTCAATAATGGATTAGAATCAATGTTTACTCAATATAGTTTTACCCCTTCTTCAGGCTGAGATAGATTAACTATGAAAAAGGTACTCGTTGGTCAAACATGTTCAATAGGATCTCTCTTGTATTATTTTATCCTTTTTCAGAACCGAGGGATTACTTTATGAAAAAGAACTTATAGAATTTTCCTTTCGTCTCTTTTCAAACTCTCTAAACATGAAAAGGACTGAGTTATCCTTGTCGTTAAACTCGTTAAAATAATAGCGACAAACTTGTCCAACTAGAGGAGACCGAGTTTCACTGTCGCTAGACTCGTTAAAACATCAAATAGTGACAGGTTTGCCCGAAGGGTGAATTATAGAACAAGCATATGTTATCCTCCTTAAGCTTGACAAAAATGAAGAGGCACTAGTCAGCAATGACTGGGGAAAAAGGGGAAAAATCTTGAAGAGTCGCTCTTAAGCATGACACTTTCACTTCATCTCCATGATTGAGTTGGGTTGGGTTATCCCATTCGCCGATCATCATACCATTGGTCTTTCAAACCATCCATATTTTGGGGATAACACTACCAATTCATCTCAGTGTTGCTGACATGTTCAAGAAAAGTCATTCGGTTAAAATCTCACCCATTGCAATACCACAAACTTTCATTTTCATGACCGCAATTCCTAAACCTTGTGTCGTTAGTTTGTTTTCATCTCCAAAGATCATTTACCTCATTTCATGTCGTAGATGTGGGAAAAATCAAGTCCCTCCTACGATGAGTTGCTTCTTGTCGACATCAGCTCTGTTATGAAACCAGCTCAAGAAAAGATAGAAAATATAGATCAACGCCTTAGAATTCAGCCTCTTCGAGGGGGCAACCTCCTTTACATTACATAAATGAACAATTCTTGGATGATACAAATGAAAAGACCTCCTTTTCTATATATAGGAGTCTAAGGGATCATTATATAATTAGAGTCTACATAACAATAATAATGTAAGGGCACAATAATAACAATAGTGGGCTTCTATGGGGCACAATAGTAACAATATGGGCACTACATGGGTACTTCAATATAATAAGTGGGTTGTACTAATAACAATAAGGGGTTACACTAGTAATATAGGGGCCTAACATGCCCCTCTCCTTCAAAAAGTGTTGTCCTCAACATTTGAGTAGTTCTTGATGCTTCTGTATAA
>APFE030639490.1:5987-18528 GCA_000404065.3 Pinus taeda | reverse complement strand
TGGGCTTCTATGGGGCACAATAGTAACAATATGGGCACTACATGGGTACATCAATATAATAAGTGGTTTGTACTAATAACAATAAGGGGTGACACTAGTAGTATAGGGGCCTAACAAGCTCACTATCCAAGAAGTTAACTTAGAAACACCCTTCTAGTGCTGCATCAATGGCAAGTTTCTCTCTTCCGGCGACAAGTTGACATCAGTCGCCTTCGACCGAAATATTTTGCGTGGTGTTTGACATCAGATCATGTATTCACACCACGTGAAATGTACTATAGTACCTTCAGGATCATTATCATTATCAGTAATCCCTCTCGCGTCTATTAATAGCTCACATCATTGGCTAGTAATCAGGTGATGTCTTTCCATGTTCGACCTCAAAACATCTCTTCACATGGTTTGACTTGTACATTGAACGAAGATTGAATGAGTTTGAAGACCTCGGATCTAGTTTCATCCATACGGGCTACGATATATTCATGGATACAAAAAACATCAAATGTACAAAGGCTCTACAGAAATGGTCATCCTAATCATGGATTATGAATCTATATATATACAATCACAAGTCTCTCTCCACAAACAACTATGTGATCTATGTACATTGTAATGAAAGTTTATAAAGCTGAGCATAGGGATGCATCCCTCAGCTAAATCATGAAAATCATATTATCATGTATTGTATTGTAATTGATGCAGGTCACCTTCAGTTCGAAACTTCTAATCCTCATGCTAAACCATTTCAGCCGACATGAACATTTACGACATCATGCTTTAGGGGGCAACTGTTATAGACATATTTTGGCACATCAACCCCAAACTCATATGTCAATGATATTAGGGCTCATCAACCCCTAAAATTGTTCCCTTATACCCTAGAGAAGCTTAGTCGTCTGAATCCTTCATTCCAAAAAAGTTCCATCTCATAAATCATCCAGAAAAGTGCCAAAACTGAAGCATATCAGAAAGCCCTGTGTTAGGGTGAGATTCATACAGACTGGTGCACTAGCTAAGTGTGATGCATCTCACTTAGGCATTCTATAGGGTGCGATGGTCGAGGTAGGACAAAATTCTGGGATAGTTTATTAATTGGTTGCTCATGGAATCTTCTAGGAGCTTCTCCTATGCCACTTGCCTCTCTGAATTTGCCCAAGGATGACCAAGGGAATTAGGAGACCATCTCCAATTCCCCTTTCTTGTGGAAGCAATTTCAACAAATGGAATGGCACTCATCAATTCCCATGGATGACTCACACCATTGCAAACATCTATAAAAGGATCTCCCATCCAAGAGATCAAAAGGTTGAATTGTTGTGAATTGTAAGGAAGTGATGTTGTTTTCAGTATTGAGGAGAGAGCATTGTATGATTGTTGGTGTATTCTTGCTAATTCATGAGGTGGAGAAGGATTGAAGCTATGAGGATGGTGCTGGATCAGAAAATTGGGTTGTAATCTTCCTTTTTATTAATAAAGTTCTTTGAGATTTTTCCCAATTGATTGTCCCAATTGTAAATGCTTTCAATTGTTCATTGTATTTTTGATTCTATAATGTTTATGCTATAATTGATCATGATGATTTGACAGGTCTTTGTTTCTATAACTATGCAGGTACTCTCCAAGCATGTTAAGCATGGGGAGGAGTTACAGGATCAGCTAAAGGAGAAGGAGATCAGGCGAGGAATCAAGCGAAAGACAGATGTTGGTCCTCTATCATCTCATTCTTATCTATTACTCATAGGAAATCTTTCAAATTTCTTTAACTGTTGTTTCTAGGGTAGCTACCAAACTTAGAGGGCTAGCATTCTTTAGGAGTACTAGCTTTCCCAAAAACAATAAGCATTCCTCTTATGGTTAAGAGATATATGTTATAGTTCAATCTTTAAAAAAATGGAGGCATTATCTTATGCCCAAAGATTTTGTTCTTTATAGTGATAACCCTGTCCTACATGTTATCAGCAGTCAGGCTAAATTCAATCAGAGAGATGCTAAATGGGTGGAGTTCTTGCAATATTTCACATTTGTCATAAAAAATACAAGTGGTAAATTAAATATGGTTGATGATGCATTAAGTAGAATAAATTTGATTTTGCATGAGTTTTAAATCAACACTTTAGGATTTGATGAAATGAAGGAGACGTATAAGGAAGATATTGATTTTAAAGATGCATATGCTACTTGTAAAAATCTAGTTAGTTGCGATAGAACTCCATGGTTGAGCTTTATGTTGAAAGAAGGATTGTTATCTAAAGATAGCATATTGTGCAAACCCAAATGTTCTATGAAAGAAAATCATATCAAGAAAAGAATAGCGGAGGATTATCAGGGCATTTTGCGAAAGATAAAACTTTTGCTCAATTGAATGCTTTTTAATTTTGTCCAGGCAAGCAAGATGATGTAAAAGTGTTTGTTTCAAAATGTAGGATCTACCAACATGTGAAGGTAAGAAGTTAAAATACAGGTTTATATAAGCCATTACCAATTCCTATTAGGCCATGGGATTCTGTGAGCACGAAATTTATATTGGTAAGTCCAAGGACTCAAAAGGGTAATGAATCTATCTTTGTTGTGGTTGATAGATTCTATAAAATGGCACATTTTATACCTTGTAGCAAAACTAGTGATATCACCAATGTTGTCAATTTGCTCTTTAAAGAGGTGGTAAGGTTGCATGGATTACCTAGAAGTATTGTTCCTAATAGGGACACAAGGTTTATTGGCTATTTTTGGAGAACATTATGGAAGACGTTGGGTACTAACCTTAATTTCAGATCAGCCTATCACCCACAAACTGCTGGGAAAACATTAGTTGTAATAGGAGCTTGGGAAACATCCTAGAAGCTTGGTAAGTGAAACTCCCAAACAATGGGATCAAGTTCTTGCTCAGGATGAATTTTCATACAATGATACACCCAACATAAGTATATGTATGAGTCCCTTCTAGACCTTGTATGGAATGCATCCAAGGGGAGTATGATTGCTTGTTGGGACCTGACCCAGGTTCGAAGGTGATTTAGCCAAACAAATCTTGGTACTACTGGCCCTTTCGGCAACAATTCATGGAGCGCAGACTAAGTTCTCACCCGAAGTAGTATGGGAGGGTGCTGGAACCAAGTTTCCACACCCTAGAGATGTTTGATGGGTTCAAGTGGTCCATGGTTCAACCCTGCATGCACATCGCTACATGCATTTACCCATTCCTCACAGCCTAAGGTGCTACCTTCGCACAGCCCTATTCGAGGGCCGAACAGTGTTATTACCCAAGTCCATACGTAATTCGATATTAGTTGATTAACTTAGCTTACTTGCATGTATAAAGTATGCTTAGCAATATAAATCATTTATACAAGTGCACACATTAAATAAACAGTACATTAGCAATTGATATCAAACATGTAATAACTTAAAAACAGATTCACATAATTTGGAATAAAATTCTTTTATTATTCTCTTATCCAGTTACAAACTTGACTCCACCCTACACACTCAACTGCAGGGGTCCGTGCACTCAGCTGTGGAATCTACTAGGCCTCTACACACTCAGCTACAAAGCCTTTTCCTACTCTATGACCCAAGACACACTTCGCACTTTTACTTAATCTATAAGACCCTTCATGCCCATTCTCTAATAGATCTGATTAGATGTCTTTACAACTTAGAGCCTCGCTCTATTTATACAATCACATGGTCCACGGACCATGGGTAGGCCGACATTACATTTAAAACTAGGGCAGATAACCCTATGACTCTAACATACATTTCACGCCCGCAATTCACGGAGCCTTACAACGATATCAACTCAAAACTTGGGCTTCGAGCCCGTAAACATGCTATGGGGGGATTCCATGCCCAATAGGCCCCCAACACAAACATCGTGACTCACCCTCGAGTCACTTTGTTGGCACAACAATCTTGGCATGGAGTCCCTCCAACTGCTCTCGAATGGTACTAATGTCCGCAGCGCACTGAGCTGCTACTTGTTGAACATGTTGCATCCGTTCATTCTGAAACCTCTATGTCAGATGTGCTTCCTTGTATCTATGCATGCATCCCCTGTATGTGCGCAATATTTCCTTCGATATTCACCATCATCGTGAAGGCCTCATCAACCCATGGTTGAACGCATGCTTTGAGAACTGCTTCCTTATGGAGCACTGCATCCACCTGCTCCTTTAATGCCTTGGCTTGCTGTGTCGTCGCAAGCTACTGAGTGAGGACTATTGTCTGCACAATTCCTCTGACATTGTCATACTACTAATGGAGTTCACGCGCCTATGTCTCCAGGCTCTAGATGTTGGGGTCCTCCTGCAAAGTCGTGAGGACCTCAAGTGCCTGTTCCAACATGCTGTTACATTCGCACACTACACCTCCAATTTCATCCAACCCTATTGTGATAGTGCTAGTGCACTGTTCTCTGATTTCTGGGGGAGTGGAAGGCTATGCCTTTAACCGTAGCTTGGCAATCTAGAGATTCAGCTCCAGCTACACCTTTATCGTCTCTTCCTTAGCCTCGCGGACCCTGTTTGCCAAATTATGGATCCGCACTTCGACTAGTAGATCTGCTGTGATGGCCAGTTCCAGGACGCGTCGGCAAGTGTCATCTACCATCTACACAAAATGTTGATTTTCTGACACCAATTCATTGAACTGCAAGATGAGTTGTTCTATGTTTATCTTCTGCTGATTAAGAACTTGGATCATGTAGCTCTCCCTGGATTACAGCTCTGCCATTATCCCATCATATAGCAGATACAATGTTTCCCGGGGAAGAGCAGCCAAATTAAGGCCAAGGCCTTTCATCATGCTAATCGATAATCGATCCATTGCATTTGACAACACTATAGCTCCCTCCGGCAACATTATTGTGTTTTCCATCCTTGCACACAACATTTGCTCTGCTGCTGAAGTTCCTGCTGTGACGTGGGTTGACAAGGTACCTTCTTGAGGGAGGTGCACCTGTAACTCCTGGAGCTGCAGTCTAAGGGCCCCCAACATAGTTTGATGCTCCTACATAAACTCATGAAGTGCTTCATTGGTGACATCATAGACCATCTCACCGATGTCTTGGAGATCACCTTCAGTTAAGGTGATTGGGTCAGTGGCCAACGTCGAGGCCTTGACCTTCTTCTTTGATCTTGCTCGCTCTACAATGTGTGGCCGCTTCAACTGTGTGGACGTGGCCCCTGGGTCTGTGCTCCCTTCTGTTGTTTCTGTTTCTTCTGCTTCTTGCCCGTGTGAGGACCTTGATTGGTCCTCATCTACCTTCAATGTTGCTTCGGCCGCTTATGCTACTGTTTCTGCTGTTGCAACCTTCTTCTGCTCCACGACCTTTTGTGTCACATCTCATGCTGCCCCTACCTCAACTGTTGCTTTTTCCTTTCACCTTTTCTCTACTAATTAAGTGACATGCAGCTTGGCATTGTCCTTTTTCTTCTGTGTTGTCTCCTTCTCTAGTTCTACTAGATCTGGGGCACGCCATTCTGGAGGCCATGTTTCCAAGACAGTAAAAATTGCGTCGTCAGTGGCAACAAATAGTAGCTTTGTCCAGTATTTCACTGGATCCTTTCACACCTTGATATAAATGTTGTGCCTATCAGCTTTTAAGTCTGTAAAACTCTGCACACTATTGTACACCGTGGGTGATAGGCACAACTTCTGGTTGATCCACATCCAGATGTTCATGTCCATAAGCACCCAGAAGATTTTGGTCTCACAGATCCATTTCGCATCCTTTGTGGCCCAGAGCGAAGTGTACTTCGTAGCCTCCGATAAGTCTTTGTCAATGTTGGGGAATTAACTATGTTTTGGTAATTCCCCTACTACGAGCATGATGGATAACAACAAACACGCATAGTGGAAGGTTTTACCCTACTCCTGGGATTCATGATAGTTTGTAAAAAATTCTTCGGATAGGAATTCAGACTAGTTGAACTAGACCCCCTTCGTGCACTGCTCGGCCAGTGTGACCACTAATGCTAATACCTCATCAGCGTGGCACTTCCTCATAACTTTGTCGATCAGGAGTTGGGTTTCTATGTGTACCCCTTTGTCCTTGATAATTGAGATGGCATAGCCCGTCTTCTTCTTCTCTAGCTTGTATTTAGACTTCATGGCTTCAACAAGAGCCAAATCACTGCCCTTTCCTTCGGTTGCAGTCGCGAGGTCCTTTCCTTTATAGGGGAGCCAAGAAACACAATGAATGAGGTCAGACATGATGGGAATAGGCTCCTCTAGCCATAAATACCCATCATGGACTAGGCATAGCAACTACCAAATGAAAAAAATGGTGATGGGCACACAGTGGAAATGTGGTATCCATAATAAGTGCAACAACCCAGCGTTTTCCACACCGCGCATCCACTTCGATGTCTCTAACGTTATCCCTGCCCCCCAGTATTCCGCTCCATTAGGTTCCCACTCTTTAGGTGCAGGAACTTCTCGCGGTCAGCGAGGTCCCTGTCTTCAAACTTCATGGTTGGCACATGGCCTAGGTGTGTGCCCTCGAACACAATGTCGTCTGGGAGGAGCGGGGTCTAGAGTGAACTCTTCATTTTGTCCAGGTCCTTCGGCACTTTGGTTTTCCCTTTCCGTGGAGGGACATATGCGGGAAATTTTTTTCCAGAGTGTATAGGTTGAATATCTTCCTCCATATCTTCATCTCCTCCCACTGTGATGATAAGGGCCTGTAAATATTCTTCTTCCTCATCTGTGTCAACCATGACAGCTTTTCCTTTATCGACTATTTATAGCTTACTACGTAGTGGGTTCCTCGGGGACACGCATATGAGGGCCATTGCTTGTTTATCTTTCTTGGGCCTTGGCGTTCACAATGATTTGGGGATTTTTGTCACAACCCTGACACCTTCTAGAACATCCTCTACCATTGGGATCTGTGCGGCCTCACCGGCAGTTACCTCTTCAATCCCTAAACCATCCTTAGTGGCTTTCATTGTAGCTAGGCTGTATTCTGTCGCTTGCGAACTTAGGGGCTCAATTATTTCTTGACTCTCAATGTTTAGTGCTCTACTCAAGTGCTAAATTCTCAAATGACCAAGTGTTGTTTATTGGCTAGCCCTTTATGTTTTATAGCACCTTTCGAATTCAAATTCGACCATTCCCCCCAATTTCAGGCCATTAATGCTTTCTTGGCGGCATATTTTCCCAAATTTGGCCCATAAATCACGTCTTAAATGCTCACCACCCACTCCATTTGGCCTCGAATAAGACATCCCATCATGAACAGTGACACCAACGGTCACTTTCTGGACAATCCATGCAGCAGGTCAACCCTCCGTGTGTGGTCGCGTAACCTATGACGCTCTACTTCTGTGCGCATCCCCAATATCGCGCAGCTTCTAGGAAGAATAGTTTATAGTCCCGCGCTTCCTTTCAACTGCTTGGAGTGCTAAGACCATCCTTCCTGCGGCTAGTCAGGTGATCGCACCACCCATGTGGAGCTCCATCCCGTCATTCACCACGATTCATGGAGAATCCCCACCTTCCATAGTTGTGGTCAGCATTGTGCACTCTATTATTTAAAATGCGCTACACAAGTCACTATGTTTGGTGAGACGCGTCTAAGCCAAGGCAGCAGACTAACCAATTCACAACGATAGTTCTCCCATTTGTTAGTATGATCGTACACACCTTGTTTTACCATGCTTGGTTTTTCGACGAGAAATGCTTTCTTTATTCCATCTTCCAACTTTTTCCCCTCTACATCCATCAAAGCAGTTTTCTCCCATAGTTGTTTCTAGTCTTTTTTGAGCTTGCAAAGTCTAAAGTTTCCTTATCAGATTTCTTCCTCGAGTCTTACGTGTTCTATTTCTCGTAGTTGTGTGATTCCTTCATTCTGGGCATCGTGAACCACCGTATCTACAGATGTTGCTATGCGCAGACTAGGCTTTGCATGCTCCATAGGGATCAAAGCCCCTGCTTCATACTTCAACTTCAAAAGTGCTTGTGCGGTCAAGGTTTTTCACATGGTCCTATAAGCGCATAGAACCGCTGGTACGCGCAGGTCCCAGTCAGTGCATCTCACATGGTGGACCGTGTTTAGCACTTCGCACACCTTGTCAAAGGCTTCTACATGGACCATTGTTGGCATGCTTGGTCTTGTCCAACTTTGTTGTTCTGGCCCTTGTCTTGCCCGCTCTTGCTTTTTGTTCATGTTTTCTATCATGAGGACAGTGTGCGTTCGTGCAGGTTGCGTACCATACACTTGTACCCATCTGGAGAGGTGGGCACACAGGCTGTTTCATCCATCATACCCAGTTTCCATCCACAACTGAGGATTTCCAAACCGTATAAGCATCACCATTCTACCTTCACGCGAGTTCTCAAAACTTCTTTGATACGTGCCCCACCATCTTTCGGGTGTAGCGCACAGTGCCCATTTCAGAGTGTCAAACCATTGTTGTTTTGGCACTTCTCATTCAAATTTGTTCAGGAATTCATCCACCTCTATCAACCCATCATACATAGGCAAATCCCTTACCTCTATTGTCATGCAGTATAGCGATCTTATCATCATGTTGCAATTGAGCATGGTTACTTTGTGTAACCGATTCTTTCATCGTTCTATTTCCTCATCTGAATTCGATGTGCAGGAGCTTTCACACTCCCATGAAATCCTACCATTTGCTGTAGTATTTACCCAATCATGTTCTTGAGTGGTTATCTTGTATATACAGTCTAGCTCATTGTCATTCTCATCGTCATGCATTGGCTCTGTGTAGTGCGATCCTTCCACAAGGTCTAAAGCTACCATTATGCGCAGTGACTTTTCTTAAAAATCATTTTGCGCTTCTTCAGTTTTATCAATCCATTCATATTAGTGGCCCAATCTATTCCCAGTAGCATGGGATAGGGATTGATGTCATCAAAAATCTCTATCACTTTGAAATCTGCAAGTGCGGTCGCACCTTCAATATCTGCCGTGGCTCCCTACAATCTTCCTGTGGGTAGGATCTTTTGTTGGTTCGCCATTCGCTATTGAATAGGAGACCACTACAATGTGTGCCTTCCCATGCGCTCCCATGTCTACTTTGGTAGTACATTCGTGTCCGATCCTAGATCCATAATTACTTGGTCCATTTCATATTCTTCGATTTGCATAGTCAATCTCATTTCCCTTCCTGTTCACGATGTGTGCTTCCCGAGCTTCCAGACTACGTGGGGTTCCCCTAACCGAGTGCACCTAGTGATCAGTTCTTGTTTCCCCTTCATAGCCTTTCTGTCACGCAACAACTTCATGCATGTCTCTAGAAATGTAGTAAGCATTGACAGGCCCATCTCCAGTTCTAGTTTGTCCTTACTAACTGAAGTGGAGGCCTTCGTGAAGTTCTTCTTAGCTTCCATGAATGTCTCCTTCGCGCGCTCCAAATCAAATTCAGGTTCCTTTGTGGGAGCCTTGTGAACCCACAAACTTTCTTTAGGTTGCTTTCCTTTGTCATCTCCTGTCATGATACCACTTTGGAGCACGATGTTTACATTCGAGTCCTCTTTGCATGGCTCAGACTGCATCATTTGCAAATTCTGAGTCATGGGAGACTGGAGTATCCCTTTATCGCGCAACCTTACTATCAGTGTATGGCAGCCCTTTGTCTCATGATTAAACTAAGTACAATATAATCATGATTCTCTCGTCAGATTTGTACAATCGCGGTCATAATGACTTGGACCTCTGGAATTGTAGCAAATCAGCTGTCTGCGACCCCTTCCTGGTCCCATTCCACCTCAACCTCATTTGCGCCCTTGAAATCTAGTGCACACCATCCCTCCATTTTGATCGAGGGCTCGCGTTTTGGTCTGCACTCTATAGGTAGGAGTCTAATCCATCATCAGCTCATAACTTTTGCAGGTGCACTCATCATGGCCTACTGATCTACAGAAATTACAGAACAATTGCTAAGACGTCTGCATATACTTCTATAATAGATGAAAATTATCCGTAGCATTTTTTCCTCTTATCTAAAAAATCGCACACCATAATGGAAGCACCACACTCGGTCTTGCTTGAGCATGTGGTATTAATGGAATTGGACCTCCTACCACTAGGTATGATCTGAATGGAAAATGGCATCAACCCATTTTAATTGCTCATGGTATTGTGACATCCACCCATGCTATTCATTCACCCATGGAATTGACCCGTGGTATTGTGACATCCACCTATGGTATTCATTCTCCCATGGAACTGACCCGTGGTATTGTAACTAGAAAAATACTATAAGTAACAAGTCACATTTTGTAAAAGAACAAATTGTGTGCCACAATGTAGCCTTTACAATTATTATTGGTTTTAATAAAAAGTTTGTTTGTGGTTTTGTTTATTGGGCATTCTCCTCTTTTTCTTCTGGAAATTCAAGTTTTCAGATCTTGGGGGTCTCTGCCCCCTAGATCTATTTCAATGTGTTAGATCTCGGGGGCCTCCCCCCAAGATCTGGATCAGTGGTATTGAAGCAAGTTACGATTCTATGGGAATGAGGGTTTGATGCATATTTAAATTTCAAATTTTGCAGCGATATTCAACAAACTTCCAGAATGTTTTTGGGTGGCGAGTTTTAAGATCAGATATGAAAAATTTGGTACAAAATTTACAAAAACAAATATCAGATCTAGATTCCTTACGAAAAAATAGAAAAATTCAAAAAAACAATCGACCGAATCAGAGTCCGGATGAGGGAGATATCGCTGATTTAAAATCAGCTACGTTGTAGAATATTTTTCTGATGAAAACTGGTGGATGGTGACTCTTCTATCATTTTTCGAAGCTTTTGTGCATAATTTCAGAAAAATTATTGTAGATGTAAGATCCTCTTGAAAACTCACCCAATTTCATAAAAAAAATGGGTCTAATTGGAGTTCAGATGTGGGAGATATAACTCATTTAAAATCAACTATTTTTTCAAAACTTCTGTGACAACAGAAAACATTGCAGCACGAATCAAAGCTTTGAGGGTGTCCAGATAGGTATTTCCAACACACGGGAAGATGAAAAATGATCCTTCTGCTTCCAAAAATAGGTTATAATACATATTTTGAGTTATATTGGTCGAGTTATGTCCATTTTAATTATGGATCAACATTCAGAGCGAGTTCCATTAAAGACGTGCCCTCCCACCCCACTTTATTAGGCACTTGCTTCACATTCATCAGTTTCAGCATAACAGCATTCAGTTTGGGTTATTTGGAGACGTGCCCTCCCACCCCACGTTATGTAGGCACCTGCTACTTCATCAACAACCAACATCACAGTTATGGGTCAACCGCACAAAATCCTTGTCATCGAAGTCCATTTGCTAGGTCACACACTGTCAGTATCACAGTTGGTCATAAGCATTATAGGGTATCTCTATCCTCAGATCTTCGTTCATCATGGTTATGGGTCATCCACAAACCCACACTTTATTGAAGTCCATTTTCCAGGCCCCACCCTGTCATAATCACAGTTGGTCACAAGCATTACAGGGTATCTCTATCCTCGGATATTCATTTATCATGGTTATGGGTTAACCACATAAAAACTTTATCTTTCGTGGCTCCTCATATTCAACAAAGGCTTCGCAGGAGGAAACTTTACACAATGGGGACCATTGCTTCTTAAGGAGGGAGTAATGATCCGAATGGAAAATGGCATCAACCCATGGTAATTGCTCATGGTAATTGCTCATGGTATTGTGACATCCACCCATGGTATTCATTCACCCATGGAATTGACCCGTGGTATTGTGACATCCACCCATGGTATTCATTCACCCATGGAATTGACCTATGGTATTGTGACATCCACCCATGGTATTCATTCACCCATGGAATTGACCTGTGGTATTGTAACTAGAAAAATAATATAAGTAACAAGTCACATTTTGGAAAAGGACAGATTGTCCGCCACAATGTAGCCTTTACAGTTATTACCAGTTTTAATAAAAAGTTTCTTTGTGGTTTTGTTTATTGGGAATTCTCCTCTTTTTCTTCTGGCAATTCAAGTTTTCAGATCTTGGGGGTCTCTCGCCCCAAGATCCATTTCAATATTTTAGATCTTGGGGGCCTCCCCCCAAGATCCGGATCAAGGTAGTTTGTGAACACTGGACAATGGTCCTTGTCATGCCCCTGGCCTTTGCATTTTATGCACCATACCTCCTCGCATGCCTTTGGCCAAGTTCTCCTGTCGTGTTTCAAACTATGCATTTCCAAACAAAATTTTTCAGTTGCGCATGGATTTTTTGGACTCCAGGCTAGGATCTTGTATTTCGGTCTCATGTAGTCTCATTGTAATCTCCAAAAATTTGGCCTAGGTGGATAAATTCTGCTGCGACAGCACCGTCCTTAGATGCGGCATTAGTGACGCTACAAACCATGTGCGGTGTTGTCCATCCATCAACGTCATGTTGGCTTTGAGAATCATACTCTTTAGTCTGTTAGGCCCCTATACTACTAGTGTAACCCCTTATTGTTATTAGTACAAACCATTTATTATATTGATGTACCCATGTAGTGCCCATATTGTTACTATTGTGCCCCATAGAAGCCCACTATT
>APFE030639481.1:0-15265 GCA_000404065.3 Pinus taeda | reverse complement strand
GCATGTATAAATATGTATTGTAACATTGAAAGGAACATAACGAAAAATCAAGCTGGTAGTCTCGGTTTTGGGATCCAGGGGAAAATCGTTGTGTATATGTGTTTTATGTGTTATGCTCTCGCATTGTTTATTTTCTATGTTTTAGAATTCATATGCAGGTAATTTATGTACAGGGTTAAAACCTACATAACAACACTTTCTTTCTTCTTTTCGATTTGTTGTTCAGTTTATTGAACAATTATTGTTCAATCTATTGAACAATTGTTGTTCAATCTATTGAACAACACTTTTTTCTCTTTTGCGTGTTTGTTGTTCATTTAATCGAACATTTGTTGTTCAATCTATTGAACAACACTTTTTTCCCTTTTGCGTGTTCGTTGTTCAATCTATTGAACAAAAATTTCTTCCCTTTTGCCTGTTTGTTGTTCAATCTATTGAACAACACACTTTTTCCCTTTTGCATGTCTGTTGTTCATTTAATTGAATAGTTGTTGTTCAATCTGTTGAACAACACTATTTTTCCCTTTTGCATGTTTGTTCTTCAATCTATTGAATAGCTTTTGTTCAATCAATTGAACAACGTTTTTTCCCTTTTGTGTGTTTGTTGTTCGATCTATTGAACAACACTTTTCCCCTTTTGCGTGTTTGTTGTTCATTTAATTGAACAACTGTTGTTCAATCTATTGAATAAGACTCTTTTCCCTTTTATGTGTTTGTTGTTCAATCTATTGAACAGTTGTTGTTCAATCTATTGAACAACACTTTTTCCATTTTGCGTGTTTGCTATTCATTTAATTGAACAACTGCTATTCAATCTATTGAACCACACTTTTTCCCTTTTGCATGTTTGTTGTTCATTTAATTGAATGGCTACTATTCAATCTATTGAACAACTACTGTTCAATCTATTGAACAACACTTTTTCCCTTTTGCCTGTTTTTAGTTTATTTAATTGAACAGTTGTTGTTCAATCTATTGAACAACACTTTGTTCCTTTTGCGTAGTTGCTATTCAATCTATTGAACAACACCTTCTTTCCTTTCGATTGTTCTATTGTTCAATCTATTGAACATCATTTTTTCTTTGCGATGTTTAGCTATTCATTTATATGAACATCTTTTGTTCAATCTTTTGAACAGTTGTTGTTCAATCCAATTGAATAGCAAAATTTTTCTTTTGTGTGATTTTTGTTTTCCCATTTTTCTTTGGTTTTCTTTCCATGGCATGAAGTACACTACTCTTAGGAGGACAAGAATTTATGGATTATATTGAATGGAGTTAACATCATTAACGTTATGATCTTTAACTAGACAACCTCTTCATGATAGCTTCTTCTCAGGAAAAGCAACACAGTTATTTATATATTACTTTACTGCATCATTTTCTATTGTACATGATATTGATTGATCATCTTAATACCATGCTGGTTCGACCCTTCCTGGTTATAACTTTCTCTATCTATAAAAAATAAGACTATGGGTATACTTTTTTTATTGACATGTTCAACTTCTTCCATCATCCCTACTCTTAAGGAGTATTGAGGCTTCCTCTATTTATCATAAAATGTAATAACACCAAATTTTTTTTTTCAGATGGAGGATAGGGGGCCTCATTATGAGCCATGTTACCATGATCATAAGGCTATAACAAAGTGGCATTCCCACTATGGCCACCACACCAGGGTTATGATCCATTGGATAGATAAAATATCCTTGGAACAGGAGGTCTCATCACGAGCCGACTTGGTCACTTTTGCTACATCCAAGTGAATGCCAGTGTGGTTATCTGGTTACCTCGCTAGCACATTGATCTCTTCTATAGAACAACATTGAAACTCTCCATTTATAAATTGAGCATCCTGGCTCATGTGGGTTAAAAAGAAACCCTGCTAAGGCTATGGACGCCTAGTGGTAGCAGAGGCTCTGTTTGTGGTATTGAAGTTATATCTTCTCATCAATTACTACTATAATATCCTCGTCTCATTATTTTTTTTTATTGAAGAAATTATTTCCTTAATTTTCCCCTGTTTTGAACAATTATGAATGAGATAATGTCCTTCGATCAATCGTATCATTTTAAGATAGAATACTGTCAGCAGAGTACCTTTTTGGCTTATTGTTGTCCTTTTCTTTTTTTCATAACTTATCATCAACCCAAAGTGTCCTATCTCTTATTCATAACTATTGCTAAACACTCCACTCTCATGATAACCATACCTCTTTCCATCCCATCAAATATGTTTGTACTCTATTTCATTTACTACCACATTGTTCCTTCCCTTTCCTTGCCATCAGAACAACACTCTCCCCGTCTACTCAGTCATAGGAAACCTCTCATTTTAAGGACAGGGAAGGATTCACATTATTCCTTGGCATGCACTATATTTATTCTGCTTATTATGTTGCTATGATATCCCATCATCAAATGACATGTGGCAGCATGATAGTCCTTGAATTAATATTATTAATTCTTATGGAAACTCTGCTTAACATCAAGAAATTTAGTTATTACATCTACTTGTTGTTCTATCTCACTAAAGCAATTGTTGTTCTCTATTGTTTCTTTTCTGTTGTGTTAATCCTTGAAATTGTAGGACGAATATTAGAAGAATTCGAGCATTATGGGTGGAAAATCAATTTGCCGAGAACCCTTAGTGTTGGAGATTTCTGACATAGCCAGGGAAATTCTGGAGCGTGCGGGATGGATATCATATTTCACTAGACTTCAGACCCCTAGTGAAGAAATTGCTATCGAGTTTTTAGATCACTTGTGGAATGGAATGTCCACAGTGAAATGCATAAGAGTAGCAATATCAAAGGCTATGATAGCTGAAGTTTCTGGGATGTCGACGGAAGGAGCCGTATGGCCTAAAAAGCACATAATGTTGCATGACATGGTGGAGATTTTTAGAGACGCAGATGAGGGATTAACATGAGAAGGAAAGGGCATTCAACCATCCTCTCTGAGAGAACAATGGCGTGAACTGGCAAGTATTGTCCAGAAGTACATCACCTGTGATGGTTGTTGGGATGTGGTAAAACCACGACAACTTAAGCTCTTAACTATTTTAAAGTAGAAGCTCTCTGTCAATTTACCATTTTCCTTGAATTCATTATTGCATGACACAATAGATAGAATAAGACGAGATAGACATCTTGAAACTGTATTTAGTCATCATGGTTTGATCAAAATAATTGTTAGTCATAATCTTTTTCAACAAAACTTAACTTGGTATGGTCTCATAGTGCCTCTAGAAATTAGTCGAGACCCTGTAATTCAAAACCCTATAGCCTTGGAAATTGGCTAGCAGACTCCAGATTCTGAAACTTTGTAAATTAGCCAATAGAACCCTGTTCTAAAGAGGAAGAGGACCACTCATTCAGAAATTGGACCTCATAAGCGCAAATGGTCTGTGAGGTTGAAACCAGTCTAGAGGACATTCGTAGATCCTTAGGATAGCACCAAACGACTGGCGAAGCCATCCAGTCCAGTTAATGTGCACGACTTTGAGTCAAAACGAGAGGAACAATGCAATTCTGAGCCAGAACTAGAGAAAGAAGGTAATCCAGAGCCAAAGTCAGAGGAAGAATGTAATTCTGAACCTGAACAGGGGGAAGAAGGTAATTCAAAATCCAAACCTGAGGAAGAAGGAAATTCAGAACAAGAACCTAAGGAAGAACATAAGTCAGACTCAGAACAAAAGGAAACACAACATTTTGTCATTGAACTAGAAAATGAAGCAGGGTGTCCTCAAACATCATCTATGAGACCCTAAGATGATTTCTTGCAGGACTTTTAGGAAGTTATGGCCCAGGTCCTACCAAATTTGAATTCATACATGCAACCTGGAGGATAACTTAATCTGAACTTGATTGAAGCCCAATCCTCAAGAGATTCTGGCCATATAGAAATTTTGCATTCCCCAAAAGCTGCAGACCAGGAAGAGGACGTAAACACAAAAGTCAGTCACAAATCTGATAGCCAGTCTGTTGACAAGGTTAAATTGGAGCATAGCCATGGTAAGCACCAATAACCCTTAGATATAGAGGGTATTCAAAAACCCGTTCTTACATAGGAGGCTCCTCAGAAAAAGTGAGTAGCTAAGACAAAACTAAAGAAGTTGAGGAAAAAATACAAATATCTTTAGAAGACAGTTAGAAGGCTACGTCAGAAACTGAAAGAAACTGCAGAGCCCCAAAACACTAATCTTGAGGTAGTCACAGTGGCAACACAAACATAAATATGTGACGGCAAGGCAATAGAAACCTAGACCGAACCTATTTCTACACAAACAATAGCCACCCAAACAAATTTGCATGTAGACTTAATGGATACAATTGTTCAAATGGAGGGTTGGTCCTCCCATGAAAAATGAACTTAGACTGATAGTATACTCTCTCATAGCTCTGGCACCTAGATAGAAGAAAAATTCAAGGACACCTAATCAAGTAGTGATCCTATTCTTTTGAAGTTACAAGATGAGCTAGCACAAGCCTAGCTTGCTTTAGAAAAATGTTAGATGGAGATAGTTCCTCTACAAAAGTATCAGGAGTTGCAGAAGTAATGTAGATAATTGACCATAATTGACAATGAAACTTTTGATAAATTCAGACAGGAGGAAGAAAATCAGAGGAAAATAAAAGCCAAGCTAGATAAGGTCATGGGCCAGGTCAATGCTATTTGTTATTTATACTCTGATGTCTTATCTTGCAGGTCTCCTACCACAAATTATGCTATGTTCTTATTAGAAAGATATTTGATGTTGAAGATTAAGGCTGTTAAGGCTAGCAAGTCAGTTGAATTGAGGACAACTGACGAATTCATAAATTGTTGTAAGGAGCATGAGACGAAGGTCCAACGTCTCCTTTGTGAATTCTATTTGCATAATTTTGTATTAGAAGGGGAGGTGGATAATAATCCTAGTCCTTTTGTTGGGGATATTCAATTTCACGCTTTTATTTCTTTTGTGGTAAACTAACTTAAGTGGTCTATGTCATATAACGCCTTTCAAAGAAAAGAACATAAGCTAGATTTGTGGGTAAGGAGTGAAGCTACGCACCCTTTGCCACTTTTTATTAGATACAAAAGGATCATGACACAGGAGGGTGTAACTAAGATTATGGGGCCTATACATAAAGGAATCGTGAAAACAGGAAGGGAGTATTTATTATGCATTTAAGAGACATCCTTGATTGCATCCAAGAAAAGATGGACAGTCTCATCCAATAGTGTCAAGGATAGAGAACCATTTAATTATAGGAATTTTAAAGCTGTCGCAGGCCATTTTGTCACTTACAACAATATTATCTTGAGGGAAGAACCATATTGGCTAGGATGTCAATTTAGGAGTCCTATTATTTGGTACCCTCCTAATGTATATTGTTCTGATTATGAGTTTCCTGAAGGACATGAAGGAATAGCCTTTGCAGAGTTAATACAGAAGCACCGTTCTAAGTTAGATAAAGAAAAATTCCTTCCTTCTTACTCTTTGACTGCATTACATAATAACTACTTATGTTCATGAGGACATGAAACAAGGTAAGCAGGGGAGTATGTTGGGCAATGCAATAGGTACAAATCTACTCTTGATTACACTATCTCTTTCCTCCTTTTTATGCATTTGTGCCACAATATAATAAGGTTTTAATGAGATTTCCATAGAAATTTGGTAAAATGGCTCTTGATATGATTTGGATTTTAAAACTAACTTTCATTGTTTTTATGGAGAAATTAGAGAATGGAACAACTATCATTTAAAGTATTGAACAACAAAGGCTAAATAGAGGAAATAGCACGTGGATTGTGCGATCAAATCAAGAAGTGAATCTGGAGGATCAAGACAAGATGAAATTACTATCTGATAATGGCATTTAGTTGAAAATTCCTCAGGATCTCCTGATCCTGAGGAATCACACTTATCTCTTTTTTCCATAATTATAAAAGGGGAAAAATGAATAGAACAGAACTTAACTTTTCGCTTTTACCTCAATTGTAATTCTGAGATATGGGGCGTTATTCTAACAAATATATTGTGTTGTAATAAAATTTGAGTTTGATGAATAATATATAACTTGCGTTGTTGTTCATTCGCAATAGTTTGAAGTAATCTAGCCATAATCATTGGCGGCTTGGGCCCAGTCACTGGATAATGTCTGACATTTTTGAATAGGCGTTTGATACCTATCAATAGCTTTATCAATAGGTTATAGGTAAACTGTGGATTTAGCCGTTGTTCCCTGTTTTATAGTTTACCTTTCGGCATTTGAATTACTCTATTTTATAGTTTTATGATTGGTTCACTTTTGCTAGTGTTGTGTTCGTATGTCCATTGCATTGGTTCTTATTTCTATTGATTGTTTCATTTATTCAATATCATGGATTGAGTTGATTTAGAATAATTTCTTGTTAATTGAATGCTAAAGTTTTATTGATTATATCAGATGTGTTCCTTTTATGTAGAAGCCTAGACTCAGCTGCAAGAGTTAGAACTTTCAGTTAAGACTGGATTGTGATCTCACTTAAGATTGAGTTTTGATGTTTGAATAAGTTAGTTTCCTTGAAGTTACAAATTGATAGTTTATGATTTGATCTATTTACTCTTGTATTGAAATCGATAAGTTATTTTAAAATAGTACTCTCTGTCGATTCACTGATTGACATCACGTGCACATATTGTGTACACTCTTGAAACAAAAAGACTTACCCAGGTTGATGATTAATGTGAGGCATTTGAGAGTTCTAAAAGACACCTTATTTGCACCCAACACAAAGACATCAGCTTCCTCATAAAAAATCCAATTGTTTCTCAAATATGAAAGACAACTACTTTAATTGTCAAACAAACAAATAAAATTTAGGGAGAAAACAAATTGGATGAAGCTTGGGAGGAATTCAATCATGCCTTAGTAGTCGAAGGGAAACAAGAGTTAAACACTCCAGTGCACAAAGAACCAATGAAAATTCTGGAAATTGAAGGGACAACCTCGTTCACTGTTGAGGCTCCTCATAAAACTAGTGTCATTGAAGATATGCAAAATTATGCCAACATTTCCTACATCAGAGGTAGTTCTAAAAATTGAAGAAATTCCTCCTTTAGATGTGTTTTAGAGTCCTAAACACAAAGAATTTATGAGTACACAAAGAGAGAAAAGAAAGCTAGAAGAGGTTCAGGCATTAGTCTCGAATGAAACTCCTTTTGAAGTTCTCTAGAAAGGGCCCATTTAGCTCGCGATGAAGAATTACAAAATCTATCCTAGTTTGTAGGGGCTTATGCCAGTGTAAGTGTTGATAAAGAAACATAAGTTAAACTGCTTATAAAGGAGAAGTATCAAAATATTTTTCAATTATAATAGAGTCTCCAAAGTGAAAGACAGGTGATAAAATGTTAATGGCAAGAAAATCTTGCTAAATTACAAAAGATTTTCAATGATTTGAAATTAAAATATGAATCCAATATCAAAGGTAAAGATGCACAAATACAACAACTGCAACAAAATATGAATCATTTGAAAGAGAATCCATAAATTAGTGAAGTTAAAAAGGAAGCAGGTGAACTAAATACACTCCTTACTAAACAACAATTTGTATTTTGTCATAAATTAACTTTGATTAATGATTTTTGTAAGTCCAATGATTCCTTGGTTATCAATTATCTGAACTATGGATATTTTATGAAGAATTTGATGAAAAGATTTATGATCATATAGATTGGAAACATGGTGCTGAGGGATCCCTCGAATTGAAGAATCTCAGAAATATTTTTTTTTTGGTGATTGGGAAATAAAGATAAAGAAAACACAAATGGCTATCATCACATCTATAAACCTTGCTTCTAATCTCACTGAATATATTAGGGATAGCCTATTCAAGCCAATTTAATCCAAGAATTCACACATGACACTTTAACGGATGTCAATTCTGTGATGAAATCATGGCAAGAAACATCAAAGAAAAAGGTTGAAGATATCAAGAGTGTATCAAAAGTAAACTTAGAAAGCCATTTGAATTTATTGGTAAAGCCACATAGTCAATGGCTTGTGCCGAGGTGTCTTTCTAATGTGAGAACTCATCCCCTTCTAGCACTCAATGATGCAATCTTTACAGGATAGATGTGCATGCAAATGATTCATCCCCCCGAATTAAAGGCAATGACAAACATATGTGGACTCAAAAATCAAATGGAAAATCAACCTACAGCACAATCATGAACTTATTGTTACAACATAATGCTATCTTTGTCTTTACTTTATCTCAACTTAGTTTGTTGGAACAATTTGTAGATATTTATTTTTACTGTACTATTTTTAATTCTTAATATACTGTAAAACCCCTTCATGTCATTAGAGAAGGGGTTCTAGAATTTTTATAGATAGCTTTGAAGTTGTACTATTGTTATTCAAAAATTGTATAATAGAAGAGCGGAACAGGAAGCTATCTTTTTCATGAGAAAAGACTTGATATATCGAGTACTATTAACTTTACATTGATGCTATGTTTCAATGACATAGATAGTAAATTTTCTATAAGTTGTTCCATTATATGTACATTTTGCAAATAGTCAGACATTGTCACTATTGATGTGTAAGATTGTATTTTTTTAATCATATGCGAAATAATGGGATCTTATATGTGATTGGTTTTAATCAACTAATTTAATTAAATATTTAAATAAATTAGTTTATTATGGAATTAAGGCTTCTGAGATCCATATCAAGTTTTTTTAAGAAAGGTTTCGGCGACAATCATATCAAAATTCATTTCTCAACGCATTTTGAACCAGCAAGTGTCCTAATGATGAGCCCGACTTCCTAGTTCAAAACACATCAACAAATGAATTTTGATGTGATTAGCACTGAAAAACTGTCTTAAAAAAATTAAATTAGTTTATCTTATTCATTTTCTCTTCATAAAGTGCTTAATGATCTATATTGTTATATACTTTACAAAATATTTTATAAATGACATGTAAAGGAATATTATCCTGGGAGTTACATAGAATAAGTATATTTATTAGTACCATATTTGGTTTTAAATCACTCCATTATTCTCATTCTATTCCATTATTCATTTATATATCTTTCAAGGGAAACTTGTCCCATTATCCTTAGTCGAAGCCACCAGTTCCAATGAAAACGGAGTTTCTTTAAGTCCTTGACTAAGTGGGTTTCCCCGATTTGGAGGTAGAGATTTTTTAGCCTTCAACACCTAGAAATAGCTAGAAATACCTAGAAGCGTGAGGATCATGCTTTTGACCTAGACTTGAGCATGAAACTCATGTTATAAACAAAATAAGTTATTTCCTTATTTATTTTCTTTCTTTATATAAAATATATAATGTCATGATTACAAAAGCTCATTATGAAGACTAAACCTATTTATAATTTCCAACAAGCCCTCTTAAATTTGGAGGTATTCATAATCCCATCATGCAGTAAACGGAATTTCATTATTGAAGCATTCTCATAAAAAGAGTTATATTGATAATCCTTCTTTGTCAAGCATCTTTACCATAATGAACATTGTCATTGAAGGCCTTAACTAGACATCATGTTGGGAAGCTTTATGTGAGCTACCACACTACCTCTAAGGAACATATCCCATTTGGGTGTTCACTGAGCATGTCCTTTTAGGATTATTCTTATATTCAATTTCCAATCCTGAATCCTCAAGGAGAATCAATCCTCTTCAAATACTCTTATCATGGATTCCCTACCTCATTCTCAAAGAGTATTAGTCTACATCTTCTTTTACTGGGTTCTACAATCCATAAGAAGTTCCAATATTAGATTATTATCCAATCCTCTGGACTCGATTCTTTCTTTATGGCCTTCTAAGGCTTACAACTATTAGCCCTGGTCTAGTGCATGAACCATAAAGACAAGAACTATCCAACACCACTCCCTCTCAATTTGGGAGGAATTGTCTGCTAAAGCAAGCTTACCTCTCAGGTACATAGGCTTCTTGTTTGGTAATTCTTTAGTTAGAATATCTACTACTTGTTCATTTATAGGTAGATAATGCAACTCCACGACCGCATCTCATACCAAGCTTCTGATGTAGAGGTACTTAGTATTAATATGCTTCATCCTAGCATGGAACATTGAGTATTCACTCAATCTTATGCAACTTTCATTATCACAATGTATGTCTATGGGACTAAGTGATCCTTCAAACAAATCTAATAACAACTTCCTCAGCCAAATTTCTTCACAACAAAATTTTCTTGTAGCAGTATACTCAACTTCAAAACCACTCAAAGAAATTATATCCTACTTTGTGCTCATCCATTAGAGCATGGAAGATTCTAGGATAAAGCATCCACCTATTGTGCTTCTTCCATATGCCTCACTACCACCCAAACCAGAATCTGCATATCCCATCAGTTAAATCTTATTACCATTATAATAAAGGAAGTGACTCCGTCTGAAACTAACTGAGGAAATATATTGCCAAACAAATATGAGTTCTTATGTTTACTAGATACATAAAGGACCAAATCAACTATTTGTACCAAGTAAGATCCACTAGACTAAATTTGAACTCTTGAACTTCTTTAGATTGGTAATCATAGGAGTCATAATAGGCTTACTATCCATCATGGAAAATTTATGAAGTATATTGATGACATATTTCCCTTGACCAATATATATTTCACCTGGCTTCTACAAAACTTCCAACCCTAAGTAATAATGCATAATCCGAGGATCCTTCATATCAAACTCGATTATTAAATACTTCTTGCATTCCTAAATTTGATGCTCTACACTTGTAACAAGTAGATCATATACATACAAGAGTATGATAACTAGTCCACCTTGGACAACCATGATGTATAGGTTAGGATTTGCATAAATCTTGGTAAAACCAAGTATCAATAGGTATGCATCCATTCTTTCATACTAAGATCTAGGTGCTTGCTTTAAGCCATATAGATCTTTCTTCAGTATGGAGACATAAGTCTCCCTCTGATCTATTCAAAATCCTTAAGGTTTCTCAATGTAATCATCTTCATCAATAGTCCCATTTAGAAACGTTTCAATGAAATATGTTTGATGGATGTTCCATCCCATAGTACCAACGAAAGAAACAAGTGATCTAATTTTTGTATATCTAATTGTAGGAGAAATTTTTTCTTTGTAATGAATATCTTATTTCTATGTGAATGCTATTGCTACATACCTTGCTTTGTATTTGTCAATGCTCCCATTTGCAACATGATTTATCATGTATATCCATTTTGAAGTGACTATCAATTTGTCACATGACCTCATAACAATTTCCCAGATATCATTCTTCATAATTGACTAGTATTATTCCTATATAACATTCTTCCATTCTTTATGTTTAGTTGCATCTTCATAGGAGTATGATTCAGCTTCAATGAGCTTCGCCATTTATGTTTCATATCTAGAACACCTTTTCAATATTTTAATTTCTCAAAAGGTTCCACTTGTTGTGTATCCTTTTGATTATTGGAGAGTAATTATCAACCAAGCAAGGCTCTTTTGATTTTTACGAACAATTACTTACTGCATAGGCTCACACGAACTTACAACATAATTGTCCCTCAAGATATTCTCAAGTATAGGCATATCCTCTTCATGATAATCACCTAGAACATATTTTGATTTCTTGTATGCTATACTTTCATCAAATATGACATACCTTCTTACATTGATCCGATAATCCTCCTTAATATATATTTTGTAGACTTTTGATGAAGCACATACCCAACAAAAATTCCTTTCATACTAGTCAGATTGAAATTATTTCTTTTATCCTTTGGTATATGAATATAAACATGACACCCAAATATTTGAAGATGATCCTTATTCGCCTACATTCCTGTAAATGTTTCTTTGGGAGTCATGTTGCTGAAAATCTTGTGAGGACTTTGGTTCTACAAGTAAACATCTCTCAAACATGCTTCTCCTCATAGGAATTAAAGAAGATCTTGGTCATGTAGCATGGATCTGATACATTCTTCAATTATTATTTTCTTCCTTTTAGCCACACCATTATGTTCAGAATTATAAGAAACAATGATCTCCCTCTTGTTCCCCACTTCCCTACAAAAGCTATGAGTTATTTGGACACCTATTATCCACCATTGTCAAATCTCAGAGTCTTGATCTTTCTTTCTGTCAGATTCTCCACTTCATTCTCGAATTCTTGAAACTTCTTGAATACCCCATCCTTGTTCTTGAGGAGGTATAAACAAATTTTCCTTAAGAAATCATGAATGGAGGTTACATAATATTGATGTCCACCAAGAGACTTCACTGTCATAGTACCACATACATTGGGGTGTATCGGCTCAAGAACTTCCTTTGATATAGTATCACTTCTTGGAAATGGCTTCTTCACATTCTTACCTAGAGAAAAACCCTTATAGTTTCCTTCATGTTTTTCCTTCAATTTGGGGATGCAATCTACCATTTGACTTAGAGATGGAAAAATCTTGTAATGATGGTGTCCATACCTTCGCTACCATAGTTTGGAAGGATTCATATCCAAGTGAACTAGGGCCTAAGAGAGAGCTATGAAAAGTCTATATAATGTACCCTCACGAATCCCAATTATCCTAACATTATCAACACTAGAGTCCTTTCCCCAAACCAAAACCTTGCCATCAACAAAACAATTTTGTCACCCATATCCTCTAGATAAGAAATAGAAACAAAGTTTTTATTCAAACCTAGAGCATATCGGATGTCATATGCCTAGAAGGACCATTTTTGATAACCCATACATTCTCATCCTTGAAAGTCCCAATCAAAGAGGAAAATGAAATACCATCTGTTACTTCTTGCTTCGAAATTATCTTCAATATGAAACCCTTGATGGATGTAACGATATTTCTAAGAAGCTTGAAACCATTCTTCATAACCCTTGTCATAGTTCGAACTAGGATGTGATCTTCAGTATCCTTCTTGCACCTTAGCTCTGAAACCATGTTGGAAAATCAAGAGACTAGTAGATTATAAATGATTTTCCTTTACTTGAGAACTACTTGTAATGTTAGTTGGTCATTTATTACTTCTTTAGTTCTTGTTCATCAAGCAATTACCAAAGAATGAACATCACAAAGAGAGAAATTACATAAGATATAAGCTCCAAGCCAAGGAAAACCCCTCCAAGGGGAAATATCGAAAGAAAGCTTCTCTTCTTATAGAATATTCTTACAATTATACTTCCAAGACTCAATGACAAAAGCCTAGAATCCTCTCAAGTGCCAAGTCAGTCCCTCGATAATATCTCTCCAAGGTAGCTTCAAAACTTTGACCTTCTCCAAATTTCCTTTAGAATTTCATCCTTGCAACTTCTCCTTAGAATTTCATCCCTATAATTTCTCCTCACAATTTTGGCCCTTCAATTTCATCCCCCTATAGCTGGAAGCTTCACAAAAACCCTAAAAGCTTCACACATGTGGACAGAAAAGGGATGAACCCAAGAAAACTTCACTTTGTTCTTCTTTCCTTCGTCCTTCCAGCTCTTTTTCTTCCTTCGCTATTTCAAATCGAACTTGTGGATGAATGGTGGTCTAAAATGAGTTGAGCTCCTTATAACCTTATTGAAGATTGAATATCCCTCCTTTATGGCAACTTGTCCTTAACTGGGGCCAACTTCGTATTTGAGGAATAAATGTTTTTTCCTTGACAAAATAAATATTTTTCTTCATTACAATGAGTCCAAATGGGACTATAATACATGACATAAATTATTCTTTGTCCTAGAAGGACCTAGAAAGACCTAGAAGCATGAGGAACATGCTTTTTACGAAAGGTCATTATGAATACCAAACCTAGCTACAATTTCCAGCAAAGAAATGGTATAAGATTACTATAAAAGGTAATATTTACTATAGGAAAATTATTACTATAGTAAAAAGATTAATATAAGTACACTGCTAAAAAATTAAAATGGAAAGTGGCTTGAGACAATATATGAATGGCGTGAAGGAGTTGGAAGATAAATTTCAAGAAGTTTCCACAACTTCTAAAGAATTAGAGGCTTCTACAGAAGGCAAAACATATTGTACTGCATTATATTCTTGTGAAGAAGAGGGCTTGCAGAAACCTCCCATGCAACCTAGATATCTATAACAACAATCTTGTATATGTTATTACTATAAATACATTTCAATGTTTAATATATATATTTCCGTGATGTCTTTGTTTATGCAAATAATGTATTTTTTATGTAATTAATTTTTTCTCATAAGGACTTTTCATTATTGTATTTCAATAAAAAACATATGGTGATTTTTTATTCATAGAATAAAAATGACTTACAAAGTTAAATCAGAGAGAAATCTTGTTTACATACTAGTTATAACTTATAAGTAAAGAAAAATAACATTTCCACAGTTTTTTTCTCCGAAAAAAAAAAAGACAACATAATTTATAATGAAAAGATACAAAATTGCACTTGTTCGATACATGTACAACATGTATTCAAAGTAGTGATCTCATAGAATTGACAAAAAAAAGGCTTACAACCATTAAAAAAGAAAAGAAAAGGATATAACAGTTCATATGCTGCATATAAGATCATATGGATGACTGGTTACATAATATATGTGGATAATATGAATATATCAATTTGTCCAAACCAGTAGACAAGTTCATATCATTCACCATTTTGCATACAATGTTGCATTTTTATCATATAATATCTTTTTTTTGTTGGTCTCATACTTATTTTATTGGCATCAAGTTGTACAAGATTTTCAACTTCCTTCCTTTGGATTTCCAATACTTCCCCTAGAAACTCTCAGTTTCCCCCACTCTTCCCTACACCATTTATCAAGGATGGCAAATCCATTTTATTGTGAGTGATTTCCTCCATCATGAGCATATCAACATTAGTTTCTCCACACACTTCTTGTGTTTCACTATGTTTTGCAACTACTACAACAACTACCCCCATCAATTGATGTGTATCATCGGTCTGATCATTGACCTGACACATTTCCTAAAATCAGTAACATTTACCATGTCAAAGTGCATGTAAAGTATGTACCTTACGAAAAGTACAATGTTGTGTAACATAAGAAACATCAATGTTGAAAATTCAAAAAATTCACAGATTTATAGATTTGCACTCCCTTTTTGATAGATTTACACTTTGTTTTCTTACTAATTTACAAATTTACTAAGTTATTTATTTACACGTTGTGTCCTAGATTTACACTCTGTTAATTTAGTATTTCACAAATCTATAGATTTACTAATTTAGTGAAAAAACAGGGAAATTTTAGGGG
>APFE030639475.1:0-11374 GCA_000404065.3 Pinus taeda | reverse complement strand
AATCATCTTTAGAATTTATATAAAAGATATTCATATACTTATTATATATTTAACCTAACATATAGGAACTAAATTCTTAGTGCAGGATACAAATTGTTTACTAAATGAAAAAAAAAAAATTGTTTAATTGTGTCGGTTTAGAAGTGTGCACACTCTAATAAGCAATATGATTTTTTTCTTGAAAGAACACATTTGTGTTTGAAAATACTAAAAATCACGCTCATTTTCTTTAAAAACTCATTTGTTCACGAAATTATCAATTTTCTATCAGGCAGGTAGTATTCACTGTAGATGAGGTTCATGAGTGTTGAGGGATTTGCTCCCCGGGGGCTTTTGGGTGGAAACCCTAGTAGACTAAAAGTTGTCTAAATAGAGAAACACACATTCACACAGCCATTACGCTATTAAAATAAAATTCTATAGTACGAGGGGCGTACCTTAGGTCCTACACTCGAGAAGTTCCTCAAGGGTCCAAACCCTTCTTCAAGTCCCTTTCGCTCCTTTGTCCTACAAAACAACCAATTCCAAAGAATACAACAGTATATGGACAAAGACTTATAAAGAAATCATCTTCATGTTATAAAGAAGGTAGTTAGTTATGAACTTTAAAAAACCATTCACATATGAATTCAAACATGAACATCATAAACATAAAGAAGAAGCATATGGGGAACCAAGACGTGTTTCTTTATTATAGACAAATAGAATGTACAAAAGGAGTAATATCACCTGAGTAACCTTTCGCAAGCTCCAAGCAAAGCTTCCTTCCGGATCCGTCCGGCCTCAAGCCTTAGCATATCTCCTTCCAAGACTCACTCCATGATGCCATAACTAATGGATGAACATCAACACACAAGGAAACAAGGGTTTCCTGTATAAATGGGGGAAGTGCAGAAGGCACAAGGGTCTTCAGACCTGGTCAGGGGAAAAAATCTCAGTATAATAACCTTTCTCTCTCTTCTCTCCTCCCTTAGGCTTTCCCTTTGAGGTCTTTTTATACCTCTCCCAAAGTAGTTTTTTAGTTGGGAGTTGGTTGGGAACAGTTGGGCCACAGGAACTAACAGGTGATCAGCAGGTAAAACCCGTGATCTCCGCCCGAAAATAAGGAGTTTTATATGTTTTTAAGTGTTTTAATACATGGATGTTGTGGTGAACGTAATGTAGAGTCATGAGTTGGAGGCGAGTCTGCTAGGGTTTCAGACCGCGGATGTATCGCTGACGGTGCAGGCCAGCGCTGTATGAGGACGAAAGTTGTGCAGCAGACAGATCGGGGCAGAGTATAGCGCAGCAGGAGTTCAGCCCATCAGGTAAGAAGCATCTTCTCTGCTTTTGACAGAATACTTTTATTGCGATAGGGGCTGAGAGGGAATGGAAAACACCTCGGGGAGGGGAGAGATCCCCTCCTTCAAGAATGTAGTGACGGGAGAGAATAGCATGAGTGGATTACAGCAGAATCACCAGGAAAACAATGCTTCTGTCATGGGTAACCTTTGGCAGAAAAAGATGAAAGGGAAGTGCCTACCTCGTGCTCAGAAGAGGCCCAGATATGTTATCCCCAATAACAAGTTGGAGGAATACAACAGCTACATGAAAGATCACGCCCTGATCTACAAATTTATAGGATACTGGCCATCGGAGAAAGAGTTGTACAGATGGATTGATCAAAAGTGGAAACCAAGGGGTCACATTGATCTAAAACTGGGAGCCCAAGGGTTTTTCACAGCCATCTTCACAAACCTGGAGGACAGAAACAGGATCTTTGAAGGAGGACCGTATTTCATGAATAATGCGGGCTTATTTATGAAATTCTGGGAGGAGAGATATAACCCAGAAAAAGAAAAGCTGTTGGAAGCCCCTCTCTGGGTTAGGCTGTTTGGATTACCTGATGAATTCTGGGACCCAGAAATTCTGGAAGGAATAGGGAACTCGATTGGAAGTTTCGTCAAAGCGACAGAAGCTACCTGGAGAGGTAAGTATAACTCATGTGCAAGGATCTGTGTGTACGTGAACCTAGCCGAACCCCTCCCAGACCATGTGGAGGTGGAATATCATGACGAAGTGTGGGAGCAACCAGTAGATTATGAACATATCCCTTTCAGGTGTCGGAAGTGCCATGAATATGGGCACCTCGTTAGACAATGCCCTTTGAACAAAGAGGATGAACAGAGAAGAAGCCAAGAGGAGCAGCAGAAAACCACGGGGAAAATGGAAGAGATGGAAAAAGGTTTTCAACAGGTTACAAGAAGAAGGAGACAAAACCATGAAAAAACTAAACCTCATCCCCAAGAAAAGGAGGGTAGCTTAATCAGCCAAAATAAGTTTCAGGCTCTCCGGAATGAAGATGAAGAGTACGAAGTTAATCTGGAAGATGATGAGGACCCAGAGAATTCGCCAATGGACACTTCAGGAGTGAATAAAGAGAAGGTAGTAAACCCAGGAGACAGTTCTGGAAAACAGCAGGAAGGAAATGTGGAAGATCTAGTAATACAAACCCCGATGGAGGTGGAAAATCAAGCTGCAGGGGAGATTGAAGAAGAAAGAATCCTGAAGCAGTTAATCCAAGAATGGAAATATTTAGACAACAGATTTATACCTGAGCAACAAAAACAATTGTACAAGGAAGTATTCCAAAAGTACAAGGAAAAAAAAGGGCAGAATGCAGAGAAGCAGATGATGACAGGACCTGACCAAGGGACTGGGCAGATGGGAATGGATGGCTCTGGAAAAAGCAGCAGGAAGAGAGGAAGAAAACTGCTGATTGAAACTATTCAGATGGTAGGAGAAACCTTGATTAATTCAGGCAAAGTGATACCTCTGTCGGAGGTATTCTTCCCCTCTCTTCAGAAGTTTTAAATGATTGTGCTCAGTTGGAATATTAGGGGTCTGAATAGTAAGGGTAAACAGAGGTACTTAAGAGAAAAGCTGAAAAAAGAAAAGCCAAGTGTTATGATTCTGCAGGAGACAAAAATCTCGGTACAGTAGATTGAAGAGCTTATAGTCAGGAATAAAATGCACTATGAAGTTATGGGACAGGATGCCATTGGATCTGCAGGGGGTATTGCAATTTTGTGGAACCTGGATGATATTATCTTAGGTAGCTGGACCAGTATGAGTAGAATCCTTACTGGCCTTGGTAGAATAGTTGGAACGAGAGAGCAGGTTGTTATCTCAGGAGTGTATGGACCCTCCTCTCCTGGAGAAAAAGAAAATTTCCTCAATAATATTCAGAGCATTCGTAGGTTATATCCAGATGTTGACTGGATAATTGGGGGTGACTTTAACCTAATTAGATCTCTGGAGGAGAAGAAAGGTGGTATCAGGAAGATGAACAACCTTATGGAAAGATTTAATGCCCTGATTGATGATCTCAGGCTTGTAGACATTCAGACTATAAATGGGATTTGTACCTGGAATAACAGAAGGGGGGGAAAGAATCAAATTGCCTCCAGGCTTGACCGTTTCCTTGTTTCTGAAAGTATCATGAATAAAGATATTTTTGTCGAAGCCCAGATTTTGCCTTCGCTGGGGTCAGACCACTGGCCAATCAAACTTGAAGTGGACATCAAAGTACGCCATGGAAAACGACCCTTTCGGTTTGAGTCCTTCTGGCTAAGAGACCCATCATTTATCAAAAAATTGGAAGAATGGTGGTGTCAAAGCACGATTCAGAGCAAAGGGAAAATGCGCTTGTTCCAACTCAAACTTAAAGAACTGAAAGAGAAAATTAAAAGTTGGAACAAGCAGGAATTTGGTAATATTATGGAGGACAAACAAAATCTGGAAAAAGAAATGGAATCTATACAACAGAAAATGATTTTGGAAGGCAGAACAGAGGAAAGCATCAGCAAGGAAGGATCAATTCTTGGCCAACTTGAAGAAAGAAGGAAGCAAGAGGAAATCCTGTGGCGACAGAAATCGAGAATAAAGTGGTTAAGGGAGGGAGAAAGAAACACTAAGTTCTTTCATCAAGCTATGATTAAGCACAGACAGAGAAATAGGATTTTATCAATCAAAGATAGAAATGGAAACAGAGTGATTGAGCAAGCTGAAATTGAACAGGTCTTGATTGATCATCACAAGGAAATCTTAAAGGAACCTCAAGTTGATAGAATGTAGGCAATCCAGGAGATTTGCTCTGCCATCCCTTGTTTAGTCTCTGAAGACCAAAATAAAGCACTTATGCGAGCTGCCACCCTTGAAGAGATTGAGGAAACGGTAAAAGCAATGAAAAAAGGTACTGCTCTTGGCCCTGATGGGTTTACAATTGACTTCTTCCAAGCTGGTTGGCACTTCCTGGGAAAAGAGATCCTCGAGATGGTTGAAGAATCCATGATGAATCAAAAGGTATGGCCTGCACTTAACTCCACTTTCTATGCTTTAATCCCTAAAAATGATAACCGGGAAGATCCTAATGGCTTTAGGCCCATAGCATTGTGTAATGTTATTTACAAGATTATAACTGCTATGATGGCTAAACGGTTAAAACCTATGCTGGACAAGTTAATTTCTGCTGAACAAACTGGTTTTGTTGAGGGAAGGCAGATCCTGGATGGTCTGGTGGTAACGCAAGAAGTCATTCACTCCTTAAAAATCAAGCATCAAAAGGGGATGATGATTAAACTAGATCTGTCAAAAGCTTATGATCGCTTAAACTGGAACTATTTGAGCAAGGTCCTAGAAAGCTTTGGTTTCTGCAGGAGATGGATTTATTGGATTCACAATCTGATTTCATCCCCTAATTTTTCCATTCTGGTGAACGGGATTCCCTCGAAACCTTTCTCTGCCTCCAGAGGTCTCCGTCAGGGGGACCCTCTATCCCCCTTCCTGTTCATTCTAGCTGCTAAAGGTCTGGGGAGATTTATTAAGAAAGAAAGAGAAACAGGTAAAATCAAAGGTCTTAAGCTTTGGGGTCATAATCTCTGTCTTACTCATCAGCAATTTGTTGATGATATTATGTTGTTTGGCGAACCAACGGTTAAAGAGGTAAAACATCTCCGAAAATTTTTGGATATTTTTGCGGAGGCTTCTGGCTTGGAAATAAATAAAGACAAGTCTCGGGTATTCATATTCAATTCTGTGGAGCAGGTCAAAGCGCACCTCACAAGACTCTTGGGTTTTCGGCAGGGGGAGCTTCCTACCAAATACCTGGGCAACATTTTGGACTTTTCATCCAAAAAGATGAAGAATTGGCAAGGAATTCTGGATAAGTTGAGCACTAAGGTGGCAAATTGGGCATTCAGATCTTTAAATATAGCTAGTCGCATAGTTTTAGCCAAATCTGTCCTCCAAGCTATACCTGTTTACCCTCTTTCAATAATGGCAGCTCCTATAGGTATTTGTGCAAAGATTAGGGAGATTATAAGGAATTTTATATGGAGAGGAGTGGATCAGAAGAAAAAATGGGCTCTAGTCTCCTGGGGTCAATTAACGGAAAGAAAAGAGAAAGGGGGTCTGGGGCTGCGTGATCCTGAGACTCTCAATAAGGTCCTGGGAGCTAAGCTCTGGTGGAGATGGCTTGGGGGAGGCAATGACCTGTGGAAAATTATATGGAGAGCCAAATACAGTATGCCTGAGTCAACAGTAGAAATCCTTAAGCAAAAGAATACTCCTAGAGGATCTTCGGTCTGGGACCTGGCTCGGTTGAACAGGGATTTGGTAGAACATCATACCTTCTGGGAAATTAGAGGCGGAGAGGAAGCTCACTTCTGGGAGGATAAATGGCAACAGAAGGCTCGTTTAAACACCATTCAAGCCCTTCAGCAGGTTCGTGACCGAATTGGAAGAAACAGACCTTTAGTCAGAGATTACTGGAAAGCAAATCACCCAGATGAAAAGTGGAGGACTTGGGTGGATCTGGAGGAATGGGAAGGGGAGTTTAGTCCGGAGCAGAAAATTACTTTCAGGAAGGAGGTGGCGTCTCGCAAGATTAGAATCTGCACTGGTAGTGATATTCTCCGATGGGGAAACTCCATGAAGGGTTCATTCACTACAAAGGAAGCTTACTTCCTCACCTCAGATCAGCCTGGCAACGACTCAACCCCAGACTGGAGAATAGTCTGGGAAAGGAATTGGTGGCCTAAAGTTTCCATATTTATTTGGTTGGCATCAAAAAACAAAATCCTCACCTGGGACCGAATTCAAAAGAAAGGTTTTATTGGCCCTTCGAGATGCTGCCTGTGTAAATTGGAGGAAGAAACCAGAGATCATCTGCTTCTCCACTGCCCCTTTGCTAAGACCCTGTGGATAAGCGCCAAAAGAACCTTTGGAAAGCCTGAAAATGCCCCCTGCGAATTCAAGGATGTTGTCTTTCAATGGAATACAGAAGCCTTTCAATGTCAAGTGGTTCGGCGCGCCTGGGAACTCATCTCTGGATTCTCCCTCTGGATGATTTGGAAGGAGAGGAATCGCAGGATATTTCAAAACTCTGCCATGGAGCTGGAAGTCATTTGGGGCAAAACTATTAAGATCCTCCGAGAAACAATCCTTGCAGATAAGTGGGATGGAGAAGATTGGAAAGCTAATCCGATGGAGGAAGAAATCCTGAACTGACTAAATTTAAAATTTGAAATGGTTTTTCATAAGCAAAATTCTCCTCATTCGATGCTAGCTAACAGCCCGGATAAATTCTATTATCCTAAAGAAAATTTCATTAAATTGAATTTTGATGGCGCCTCAAAGGGGAACCCGTGCGACGCTGGCTTCGGAGGTATCTTCAGAGACAGTAACAACCAGGTGCGATGGATTTTTTCTAAATGGGGGGGGGAATGACTAACAATGAAGCAGAATTTTGGGCTCTGCATCAAGGACTTCAAATTGCGGTCAGAAACGGTTATTCCAACCTGGAAATAACGGGAGATTCTCAAATAGCGGTAGAAATGTTGAAAAAACTCTGTAATGGCAGGAACTGGGATAAAGTTTCGAACAGTTGGCGTTTAGCAGGGATTGTCCAGGAAATAGCTGGTCTCTTACCTCGCATAGAGTACTCAGTGATCAGCCATGTGAGGCGGAAAGGGAACCAGGCCGCAGACTACCTGGCGAATTGGGGATGCAGAGGCCACGGTAGCTCGGTGGATACCCAATGGAGGGCGGTTAGCGGGCAACAGGAGTGGTCTGACCTGGCGTCCATCATCAAAGCGGATCATGATCACGCTTCTGATAGAGGAGTGGAGAGTGATGAGTTGGAGGGTTGGAGGGACATGCTGAGTCCTTTTCGGGAAGGTTTATAATGATCAGGAATATCGGGAGAATGATACCGCTCGTGCGGAGCTCTGGGGAAGGACAGAAGCTAGGTCAGATGGTTAAGGATCGTCAGAAAGATCAGGGCGATGCGATAGGCAAAAGACGTGGGCGATCTCATCAAGCCGACTCGAGATCTGAGGAGAATTCACTGCCTTACCTCAACCCAATGGCGGCACGGATCTGGCAAGGCAATGGCGAGTACAGGTCAGAGAATGTAATTAGTAATAAGACTAAAAGGACGGTGGATAGAAACTGCCATGCTTTAGGGAACAACTGGCAAGATTTGGTCAGAGGGGTGGATAGCTGGTATCGGAGATGGGTCTCTTTAAAAACCCGTTTGCCTTGCCCTCACCCTCAGAGCATTTCAATTAGCAGCACTAGTGCGGAAGGCGCCCCTAGTTCTTTGAAGGTCCCCTGCAAGTATCCTGTGCGGCATCCGGTGAGAGACAGAATGGAAACGAGAAAGAGAGCTAGACTTGCTAAAGAGGAGGAAGTGGCGTGGTCCAGAGTGATCGCTACGAAGGATAAAGGAATTGCAAAGGAGGAGGTCACGGACGCCGTCTTGGAGGTCCCGGACACTTCTGTTGAAGAAGATAGTGGCAGTCCGAGTATGAACGCAGATGAGTGGGAACGGTACGCTATGGGGGTCAGTCACAGGAGCCGGCGTGGTCACAGAATTCCAGCGCGAGGTCGTCGCAGGCGGGTTAATCTTGACAACAGCGAGCCGACTCCCTTCTGTGGTTTGGGCCCCGGGACTGGCAATACTCGAGGCAGTAAGAAGGATATTCCAGAACCCAGTAGCCGTCCTGGCAGAAAGGCCAGACGAACTGTGGAACACAAAATCTAGCGTGCTGAACGGGCCTATATGCAGAATACCAACCCGAAGATCCGTCGCATTATTCAGAATATGGAGGACGAGGCGATACAGGCCCAATCGGAGTCGGAAATGGAAGATTGGGAGCTGCTGGTTCAGGACCCTGGCAACACTAGAGGGAGGATGTCTTTGTTCAAGCAGTCCCTTCATATGTACTGGGTAATGAAAAGGCTACTGGCCAAAGCCTTAGAACAGGTGGCATCTGAAATGGCGGAAATGACTCAGGGTATACCGAATTTACGACGCGATCTTCGGGTCCTGCAAATCTCTATGGACATGCAAGGGAAGCAGCTGGAAGAGATTCAGCAGATGCTTAAGGCCAGTCTCCAGAGGAGTTCCAGGGAGGACTCCCCAATCTTGGCAAATGCTGTTGAGTAACTATGGTCCTTGTTTTCTTGATGTCGATTTTGCGATTTTTAGATACTTTAGGCAGCTTTTCTCTTTTGACAGTGGATAGTTTCTTCATGTATATCTACACTAGTAGATCTGGAATGGATTGCAACGTTTATTTAGCGAGGAAAAAGAGATTCCGGGACTATTTTTACTGGTATGGAGTTAAAAACTTTAGGTGGCTCCTATGCCCGGTTTCCCCTTGGTGGGCGGGCAGCAGGTCCACTAATTTTGATGTAACTTTTCTGATATATTAATAGAAAATAGAGAAGCACCACCTTTGCCTACAAAAAAAAAAAGTGTTTTAATACATATACGCGGGTTGGGTATATTCCTACCCACGTATACACGTGTTAACTCAGGGCAATGTCGTGTATAAGGGATAAAACATTGTTTTTTAAATTTTGGACCAGATCTGGAAGGAGGGGTTGCCCTAAGCCATGAGTGCAGTATCACAAACCCTAATAGTGAGATTTGGAGCTATAACAGATGCCCTCTAATATATGAGGTCAGAAGGGGTACATGATGGCCGAAATGTATTAAGCAAGTACATGGAAAGGAAATCTGCCAAAAATCGAGGAGTACTTCACCAGAATTTAGCCTGCCAAGCCACAAAAGGAGATCAGAAAGAAACACTGTCTGAGGCGAGAATACCCATGCTCAGAGAAAGCAAACAATGTCCGCATATCAAGTACAAGCGGATCCACTAAGTATACAAGTATAAATGATTGCAAAATACATAATGGATCATCTGATCATGAGTGAACAAGTACATGTCTGAATATCACATATAAAACTGTCAATGATGTTGAAAGATACAACGGATCACTACTACCAAAGACTGATCCCAAAAGGTACCAACTGAACATGATGGAAAAGGATGGTACTACACTGCAAACTTAGGTGCCAACATATAGAATGTCGCCATGACTGACTGCAACATATAAGGTGGAGTGGTATCAACTAGCAGCAACAGGAGCAATTGTCAAGTGAACCAATGAATCTGATACACCTGGGTCTTCACCGACCGCCGTGGTCTTTTCTACACCATGGGAATAATGATCTAAAGTCGACCATTGAGAAATCGTTGATTACTGTCACTGATGTAACCTTTAACAAACGCGAGACTACTCACCGATAAGAATAATGAGCGTTAAGGTACCCAGTCAGATCCACAAGTGAAAGATAGCTGGAGTTGAACGCAGTGAGAATCTATTGATCAGAGACAATGATGATTTCCCACTGTCGATAGGAAGGATCTGCACTATGCTGCAGACCCCAGGTACTACCAAATGGACTCTAGATCTTTGCCCCAGAGCAATGAGTCGGAGTCGATAGGGAAAGATCTGCTAGAAGGAAGGCATTAAGGCATCCTTCATCAATCTAGCGTGAGTGTAACCCGTAGGCCAGTAATGTGGAAGGAATCAGACGAAAGAGATGTAGTAACCCAACCGAAGTACGTTTCCAGCGTACACAAGATGTGGCTAGCGCACTACAGAAACCCTCTGAACCAACCAATAATGAAAGCTGACACAGAGGCGAGGTATCCACCAATAGGGTCAAATGGAAACCAAGGTACTGCACGAATCCCAATGTGTGATAATGTAAGCTAATGTCGAACACAAGGGAAACCACGCAGTGAAAGACCCATGATACTGATCGATGCTGAGCACAAGGTAGCCTATCAATAATGAAAATAGGGCCAGGGTGCAGCTCTAGGCCTGTCCTCAATGCAAGATGTCATCGTCGATAAGGACAAGACCCGCCAGCAAGAAGTCAATGGAGACCTTCTAAACTGGCACGAGTAAAGGACCAATATAACTGATGTGATAATAGACATGACACTGACAACCACGGATGGCCGACTGAAAAATAAGTTAAGAGACACCGCAGAGAGGCCGACTCAGGCTAACTTCCCTTGAACAAAAGCATGACTCAATGTGACTATGTGGCAGCATATGATGACTCTGTATAATTTTGTCATGCAGGAGGCACAAATGAACCCTCCATATGATTGGAAGAGATAACCAATCAGGGGAGAACTGACTTAATAACAAGGTTAAGGCGTACCTAAGTCAAACTAAATCCCGCCCAAATGGAGGAGACTTTGTTTTGAGTGCTTTGTTCAAGGGTGACATCACTAACTCTAGCTGCCAAAAATAAATGGAAATACTCTCCCATTCTCTCTCTTTTTGGAATATTTATTTTTTTTGTCTTTTTCTGTTGAGCTTGAAAAAGAATAAAAGAATGCTATGGTATAGTGGAAAGAACGAGTGTCGGTGAAACAAATGATCTAGTTCCTGGGAATAGAACATTCCTATGCTCAATGCAGGGAGGTGAAAACTGGTCAGTGACACTCAAAGGTGTGTTCCTTCCACGGGTCAAGGTGCGTCAAGTTGCAGAAGTCAAAGGTATGCAAAGTTGATTTTGCAGTCGTCATGGTCAAAAGTTGGCTTAAACACGAGTCCAAATGAAGCTGGATCTAGGCGAAAAGGTGAAAATGGTCAACATGCAATACAGTAGTACAACTCAACACAAAGGAGCCTAGAGGGTATAAGGCCAGAACAAAGCGAAGAAGCTAAGAGGAATGAGTCTTCAATGCATAAGTCATGGCGGGACTACAGAGGACTCTCGAGCCTACTCAAATTGGAGCAGCATGGGCAACAAATATCAGTGAGGTGCTAACTACGATGCCCATGTAAAGGATGGCTCTACCATCATGTCATGATTTTAAAAATCGGCAAGTGAAGATGGCTTACGAACCATAACACAATGGGATCGACCCTATGGCAGATGTATCGACAGATGGAGGCTAGTATGCATGATGCAACGGAAAAAATGGCTTCCCTAACCTATATGCCAGTGAGAAAA
>APFE030639474.1:6767-26611 GCA_000404065.3 Pinus taeda | reverse complement strand
TTATTGATTGCATGAACAACAGCTAAGAACTCTTTCTCAGTCACAGTATAATTCAACTCTGTGGGAGTCAAATTTTTACTGGTGTAGTAAATGGCATAAGGAACTAAATCCTTTTGACCCAACACAGCTCCAAGAGCTAAATCTGAAGCATCTGTAGAAATATGGAAAGGAAGTTTCCAATTTGGCCCTCTTAAAATGGGTGCTTCAGATATTCTTGTTTTCAAAGCTTCAAATGCAGATTGAAAATCAGGATCCCATTTGAATTCACAGTCTTTTGTGAGTAATTTAAAGAGAGGAGATGCTATTTTGGTGAAGTTTTCAATAAATCTTCTATAATAACCAGTAAACCCAAGAAAACTTCTAACATATTTTTGACAATTTGGAATAGGTAGCTTGGAGATGACTTCAACTTTTGATCTATCAACCTTAATTCCATCTCCTGAAATATGATGTCCTAAAAGAATCCCTTCAGTAAACATCATAAAGCATTTCTCATGACTTAATGAAAGGTTTGTCTCCTTACACTTGATAAGAACCTTTTCCAAATTCTCTAATGCCTCTTCAAATGAATCACCATAAACTGTAAAATCATCCATGTAAACCTCTACACAATCATGAATTATATCAGAAAAGATTCCTAGTACTTCCCTTTGGAATGTTGCGGGTGCATTACATAATCCAAAAGGAAGTAATCGGTAGGCGAAAGTTCCCCATGAACAAGTAAATGTGGTCTTGTCTTGATCTTCAGGTGCTACCTGAATCTGATTGTAACCACTAAAACCATCCAAGAATGAGAAATACTTTTTTCCTGCTAAAGTATCTAATACTTGATCAATAAAGGGTAAGGGAAAGTGGTCCTTCAAGGTTGCTTTGTTCAATTCCCTGTAATCAATGCAAACTCTCCATTTACCATTCTTTTTAGGTACTATAGCCAAAGGAGAAACCCATCGGCTATCTGAAATTGGATAAATGAAGTTCACATTAAGTAACTTTTGGAGCTCTTCTTTCACTATCTCCCTAAGGTTTGGATTCATCCTTCTTTGAGGTTGTCTGATTGGTCTACTTTTTTCCTCAATGTAGATGTGATGAATGCAAGTCTTAGGATCAATACCTTTCATATCGGTATACTCCCATGCAAATGCAGTAGAATGTTTTTGCAAGATTTTGGTCAGCTCTTCCTATTGTGATTTTTGCAAATTTTGATTGATATTCAATGTTTTTCCTAGAAAGATCTCAATGGCGGAACTTCCAAATTCTTCCATAGAGAAAAGATACATTTGTCTAGATGATAGATACTCAATCTCAGAATCTAACTGAAATTGTGTGTGGTCATCTTCTGAAGATATTTGAAATTTTTCTAATGTATTCAGAATTTGATTATCTTCACTGATCTCAAAAATAGTAAAGACAGGTTGTATAGTATCTTCATCATCAATCCATTAATTATCTCCTATTTCTGTAATTGCTTTTGCTGGAGGATACAGATTGAACTTCTTTGTTGAACTACCATCAGAAATGTACATATCCCGAGACCTACAACTGATAAAAGCATCAGCTGTGGCTAGCCAAGGTCTTCCTAAGATGAGAGGATGTCCACCTAAATTACTCTTGGGAGTTAAATCATAAATCTACTTGTTTCCCAAGAGTCTAAGGAGACTGAAATGTTCTAATACACCATCTGGTTAATGATTGACGCGATCTGGCAAGTTGTAATAAAGTAGGTGTAAAAAGAAGGTTAGGGAAGTTTTAGTTTGTTTCTAGTCTCTGTATACTCTGATGTTGATAGCAGCCCCATAATCAAAGTATTTGGAATTTCTACCCCATTGATAGTTGTTTTAACAATTGGACTACCAGGGTCTACATACTTCTGCATAGTAACTTTTCCCATCATGATATCTGCAATTTTTCCTACCAGGTGAATTTTTCTTGTATCTCTCGATTTCCTTCCTGGTCTATTAAGACTTAACTCCTTTATTGTCTTTGCTAGAGTAGGAATTTCTTTGATAGCTTGTAATAAGGGAATCTTGATACAGACATTCTTCAATTCATCTACAAAGTCGTAGTCAGGCAACGAGATTTGTTTTTCCACTCCTTTGTCAATTTGTTATCTTTCAGGAAAAGGAGGTCTGGATGAAGATGCAGGTTGCTCAACTATAGGAGTTGTGGGGGTTAACTCTTTTTGTTTTCCTTTTTGAGTGTTTGAGTTTTGAAGAGATGCTTCAGAACCCTTATTGGCTTCAAGAGAATCTTCCTCAGGAATGCTTTGCTTTTGAACATCTATAGAAGGTTTATCTAGAACTCTACCTGATCTGAGTTGTACATCATTGAGAGGAACAGTCATATAGGTAGGAAAAGGTTGACCTTCCATCATGTAAGCATTTTGAGGGTTTTTATTATTGTGGTTTGGCAATGGCTGAGAAGGAAGTTGATTTGACTTTTGTTGGAGCAAGAGTTTAGAATTTGGATTCTGTTGAGAGGGTTGTTAATGATGAAATGGCAATGATTGTTGTGGGTTTTGATTTGGAAGTTGTGGAGCTTGTTGGTTTTGAAAAGATGGAGGATATTGATAGAATTGAGCAAATATCCCATAAGGATTTTGCATACCTTGTATCCATGATTGAAAAGTATTCTGAGGTTGGGACCAAGGTTGTTGCCAAGGATTCCAATTTGGTGGGGGTTGAAAATTCATAGAGTTGTTAAACCCTTGATTTTGTTGCCCCTGCCAAGGTCTCCTTTCAAGAAAACAGAGAGACTCAATGGTACTTGGATCTTCCTGAAAGACAACTTTGAGGCCAGGGATTGAAGGAAAATCCTTGGTTTCATGATTCTCTGAACAAATTACACATGTTTCTACAACCTTTGCATCCAAGGGACATTCCCTTAGAGCATGTTTCTTTCTACATTTTGGGCAAAAGATAGCTAAAGCTTCAGCTTCAGCTTGCTGTTTATTATTGATCTTAAGAGTGTCTAGTTGCTCACTAAGACTTCCTAAGATATCAGTTTTGAATTCATCAGGCATGTTGCCTATCTCAGCCCTACTTACTGATCCAGTTGTAGATTTGTTTTCTCTGAGGAGAGAAGGATCTCTGGGCCCTTTTTGAGTTTTAGATTTCCCCCGTGAGAGATGAACACATAGCTTTGCTATATCATGAAGTGGAAGTTGAGATATGTATCCTTTTCCCATCATGTTCAAAATATCTATCCATTCATCTCTAATGGATTTTAATAGAAGGGCTTTCAAAGTTTCCTCATCTAAGTTACTCATTTTTGCTCTTTTCATGTTATATTGAAATCTTTCAAGTAAATCCTCCAAATTTTCATCTTCCTTTTGCACCATCTTGAATACCTTGTCCTTGTGATTGGTGGGCATACGATAGTCCAGGTACCTATCAAAAAATGTTTGTTTCATATCATTCCAAGTACTAATGGATTGAGTGAGTAATCCCATGAACCATTTCAAGGCTGCCCCTTTCAATGTTGAAGGGAACAGTTTGAGTTTTTTAGCGTCTTCCAAATAATCATAAGTTCGACACACGACCTCAAACTCAAATAGAAATGTTTTAGGGTCCTCATTTCTTAATCCATGAAATTTTGGGAGGACAGATGGCGAAATGTTTTTCATTGTGGCTCGGGAGTCATCATCGACTATAGGAAATCCAAATGAATTGTCTCCATCCCTATTTCCTCCAATGTTACCTCTACCTCCTCCGTTATTTCCTCCTCCACCTCTACCTCTACCTCTACCAAGTCCGGTTGCTCCTTCTTCTGCCATGGTAGTTTCTTCAGAGACTTTAGAGTTCTCTGGTTCCTCTACCAAGGGTGACTGAGGAGGAATTTCTTCTTCTTCCTCAGGTGATTCTACTTCTTCAATTACAATCTGTCTCCCTGTAGAAGGAAGGAAAGGATCTCTTTCTAATTCGGATTCAATGGATGGTGTGGGAGAGTCAACTACTGCCTCTTGATTCCAGGGATCCTAGAGCTAGGAGTATGAGTTGGAGATGATGGAGGTGTCTCTTGCCTATTTCTTGAAGTAGATGGAGTTGTAAAAATCGAACTCTTGGCTCTAGCTAAAAACCTTCCCCTAGAATCTCTTGCTCTATGCATATCATTTTTTATGTTTCTTCAAGTCAGGTTAATAATTCTCTTTCTGATCTTCCATGTCACTCTAGGTGCAAGAAGAGAGCATACTCAAGAAACTATTAAACCAATAACTTTCTCTTTTCTGGTCCTTCAGATCACACTAGGTGCAAGAGGAGAGCATACTTTGAGAGGTTATCAATTTTCCTTTCTTGAAATTTTCTTGTTTTTATATTTTTTTTTAGAAATTGGCTACCTAATTTCACTTCCCCGGCAACGGCACCAAAATGTTTGGTCAATTTAGTGATGTCTAAATTGCAACTTTTAAATTTCAACCTGGGGCTCGTAAGCTGATGAAGTGAGGTGTACTGTATGTACTTAGGCAACTGTTTCTTAAGCTTTTGTCGTTTTTAACTTTTTAAGTTTGTTTTCAAGTATATCTCTCCTACCTTGATGTGATGGAAATGAAATAAAACAAGTGAAGTGTGTGAGATTGTGATGAGCTTTAAATGATTCCTTATAATTTAAAAGTATTCTACAAGAAAGCTTGAACAACAACTGAAATGAAATCAACTCTTAAAGGAAAATAAAGGCATCAAATAAAATACTAATGAAATTGGCCCAGTATCTTTGCTGCTGCAAGAAAATGAAGATGAAATCTATGTCAAATCTAGCTAAAAATAAAAACTAAGCAATGTGAAACTGAAGTAAATCTACATAAAAGAAAGACTAGTCACAAATACTTTAACTTCTTCTTAACCTCTTGTCTTTTAACTGAATATATCATGTGAGAAACAGTTAAAAATAAGCCAAGAAATTGTGAGTTCTTGAGCAACTAAACCAAGCTGTGCTAAGTGATATTTTGGTCCTCAATGAAGATATTAAATTATGGAGAAGAAACCATCAATAGGTAAACAACTTGATGTCTAAAAGAAGAAAGCAACTATGCAAATTAAAGAAATGATAGTAAGGAAATAAAGGTTGCAAAACAAGGAAGGTCAGCAACATAGACAAGATGATCACAAGTGTCACTAGTTGTGAAAAAGAAAAGAAAGAAATTGTCCCGAGCATGGCTAAGAAACCTGCATAACGCACTGATCAGTCATGGAAAAGTGCAGAAATATAAATAAGTAGGATTCAAAATTTATATACAGCTATTGTACATGATCAAAACACAGCAATCAAAGGCATTATGTACAACTATTATACATAAAATGAGAAAAATAAATGGAGGAAATTAAAGAGTACTATACAGGCCTTCAGTAAACAAGGGCCCTCTGCCTACTCCAGCCGACACAATAATCAGTTACACGCTCAAATGGAAAACAGTCTTCTCATATATTATGTATCAAAATAGAAAGTACAGTGGGGAGTTCAAAATTACATATCAGCGGCTAACTATCCAGCATTCAAATACGCTTTATTTATAACAGAGGAAAGCAAACTAACTTAACAAAAACTAAGCTATTCAAGCAGCTGTGTAAAAACACATAATCTTGCTGCATCCTCGGATTTAGGCAACGGTCGTTGTGGGAATTCAATCTGTTGTTGGATTCATGTTTCCCACTGTCTTCGTGGCTAAGGAAGATGCCACCTATTCTTCACGTGCTCTAAAATAGAACACGCAGAGCCGTGCCACCGCTAATGACTTCTGTTGACCGTAGTTGCCTCCTTGTTGACCACGGGTTTTTATGACCGGTTTGGGTGAGCTGGAAGGACACACACCATGTCCTTGGTTCCACGAACTTGCCCATGTGGCTCTTCTTCCCGGAGGACACCTGGAACATATCATTTAATAAAACAGTTGCGGAATTCGAGGTTGGCTGCGGAAACCGGGATCAGCTGCAGAAACCCTGTGTGAGCTGTAGAAACGCAGCACTTTGAACCAAAATTCTAAACCAACACAGTCATTAGCATAATTAGCAAACCATGCAAAAATTCCTAAAATACAATGATTTGAGCAATTTGATGGAGGGAATGAGTGGCAAAAGAAGGAAATGAATAGGAAAAGGAGGCTGAGAGGATGTGTAAAGAAGTGCAGGTTTGAGGCTCAACATAGTGACACAAATATTCTTTTGACTATGGACATATTTGAGAAAGATTTGGCTGCAATGTACTGAATTTCCAATGCTGGTGTCTATGGTGGCAATCAACACTTGTAGACAACTAAATAGAACTTGCTATAATTAGAGTATTGTCTCTGTTAGGTGCAAAGCAGTCACCAGCCAGAGCTCTCCAGAAAAATAATTATTTAACCCTATTGTTATTGTATTACCTTCATTATTGAATGGTTCTTTCTATTATAGTCGAGCTCCCAACAACCTGTATGCTTCATGTTTTTGCATGTTACTGACTTATTGCTGCAACCATTTACAACATATCCAGTTGGAGTGAGGAAGCATCACTATTGATGTCAAAGAGTAGATAGATTGAAAGAACGTACAAATCATGGAAGTTGATCATCCTTCTCATAGCTTCATTATAAATGTGAAGCTCATCGCTAGTCAGGCACTGACAAGAATTTTGTTAGCGACATTTTCTAGCCGTGACACTTTGATCTACTTTCAACAATACCCACAGAGAGTGGACACACCATCGCTTATGCTAAAGACAAATGGATTGAAATGAAATACAAAACAAGCAATCTTGATCGCCCTTCTCATAGCTTCATGGCAGATGAGAAGCTGATTGTTAATCAGACTCTGATAGAATCTTAGACAAGTAATGTCTAGCTTTACCACTATGACCGTTGTGAGTATTTAACCCCTATTTTAGGACTTTTATTAATAAGGTCAATAAAATTCTGGGCTAAAGTTTATATGCAGTCTTGCTTAGACAATTGGACAATTATTATTGACTAATTTTAAGCTTTTCTAAGCCATATGAGGTCAGAAGAGATCGCCTATTTCACTTCAAATGCCTAACTACGCATAGTAAATTTGCACAAAATCTAGGACCTGTACAAAGTTAAAACATACCTGGGGCTGATATTAGCACCTGGGAAACCGTGTCTGAAACCGTATGACAGACTATAAAACACTAACCCTTTGCAAATCTTGTTCCTCTATAATGGCTAGGCTAGGGTTGCATTACAATTGAGAAACCCATACATTTTGAGCTTTTGATTTTGATTTTGTGCTGCAAAGATCAGGGCTCAAAAATAACTCTTTGAATATTAGGCACCGGCGTTCTGAGCATGCCTTGTGAGGTTTGCAATGGCCACCCACTGTGGTTCATAATTACGAGGTTTTGTTGGACTTGGCTCAAGTTTTGCTGGACCTAAACCTTTGGACCAGCTCAACCGGTATGGACCAAATTCTTTCCTAAAAGTAACGCAAGAAAAGGAAAAACCTGAAAAAGGTCAAGAAAGAACTTTAGAGCCTTCTAGGGTCGTCACTTCATGGCATGAATTTTGAAACAGGTTTAACCTTACAGATGTTTAAATTTTCATTTTAAGTGTGGGCTCTAAGCTATGGATAACGTAATTTTGTTATTGATACTTATCCATGTCTCCTTTTTGAATTACCATTTTGTTTATGTGTATGTATTTTCCGCGACTATTGAATTTCTAAACAAGAGAAAACTGCAAGAGGCTAGTCGCTGCCTTTGTTTTTAAAGCAAATTGTAGTGAGCAATGGGTTCTATGGAGTCAAAGAAAATTGTTTCAACTTACAAGTGGAGAACAGAGAAGTCCAACCAGCGGCATTCTTCTCATTTCGTTCTCATCAAAATGAATTGGCTGAACTCTAAAATATTATCAATCACATTCAAATATAGTCCTTGATGCTCATGGACAAACTGTAAACCTGGCTCTAATCAAAATCAGAGACAACCTCTTGAAGACTCAGAAGATGGTTACAATGAAATGACTTGTTAGGCTTTCCCAGAGGAACATGAGGAACTGGAGCTTCTCCACTCAAAATCGGCAATACCTACATCATTGTCGGCCTAATCACCTGATGATATTCTGTACAAATATATCATTTGGAAAATTCAACTTCCCAGGAGTAGGATTTTCTTCCAAGGTCTCATAAATAGATTTCAATCATTTCCATCTTCTTTGCAAATCCCATATCGGCCAAAATGCTGGATGTGACTAAGTACAGGATCTGGATTGAATATGAGGGGTAGATTGTGATAAAAAAACTGCAACTGGAGCAAACGTGTCCATAAAAGTAGAGAATCAAGGCATCTGCTATATTAGAAATTCAAAAACAAGTAAACGGATTTTTAAATTTTGTGATGAAGCAGCTAAAAGAAACCACAGTAGTTGGAGGAACGATATTCCTCTAGAAGTAAAACTAGGTGTTGCTAAATTATTGAGAATGATTGTAGACATCAGAATAGCTTTGGAATTGGGTAGTCACGAGCCTTGATATATGATTATATCACTTGGAACATATGGGACCAAAAGACACGAATTTGAAAAATGGAGTCTTGGGTTTAATTAAAAAAAATTAAATTCTTTGTACTCTATCGTGGTCCAGGACATACAATAAAATAGTGGACTTGCTTGCAAAATTAAGTAGTTATCTTGGAGCTAGGGATCTGGATGGTGACAACCAGATCCAGTACATTGGCATATAACTTTGAGGATCGAAGGCACTTAGAAGGTCTTCAAAAATTGTGCCTTGTGTGTCTCTGCTACATTTAAAACTTACAATTTATGGTTCTCTTCTAGTTTTAAATGTGAGTATTAGATGAGGGAACTTGTTCCAGTAGATACAGGGGCTTTGGACCTGTCATATAACTTCAAAGAGAGTTATGGCTACAACAAAAGTTTGAAGTGGAATTATGGCTACAACAAAAGTTTGAAGTGGAGTTATGGCTATAGCAAAAGACTTGATACGGATCAGTAAACACTGACCATCTTGGTAGAATCCTTTAAGCTTCTTAGAAAATTGCAGGAAGGCTGAAATAGTGTCACAAATATTCTTTTGACTATGGACATATTTGAGAAAGATTTGGTTGTAATGTACTGAATTTGCAATGCTGGTGTCTATGGTGGCAATCAACACTTGTAGACAACTAAATAGAACTTGGCGTAATTAGAGTATTGTCTCTGTTAGGTGCAAAGCAGTCACCAGCCAGAGCTCTCCAGAAAAATAATTATTTAACCCTATTGTTATGGTATTACCTCCATTATTGAATGGTTCTTTCTATTATAGTTGAGCTCCCAACAACCTATATGCTTCATGTTTCTGCATGTTACTGACTTATTGCTACAAACATTTACAACATATCCAGTTGGAGTGAGGAAACATCACTATTGATGTCAAAGAGTAGATAGATTGAAAGAGCATACAAATCATGGAAGTTGATCATCCTTCTCATAGCTTCATTATAAATGCGAAGCTCATCGCTAGTCAGGTACTGACAAAGAATTTTGTTAGCGACATTTGCTAGCCGTGACACTTTGATCTGCTTTCAACAATACCCACAGAGAGTGGACACACCATCGCTTATGCTAAAGACAAATGGATTGAAATGAAATACAATACAAGGAAGCTTGATCGCCCTTCTCATAGCTTCGTGGAAAATGAGAAGATGATTGTTAATCAGACTCTGATAGAATCTTAGACAAGTAATGTCTAGATTTACCACTATGACCGTTGTGAGTATTTAACCCCTATTTTAGGACTTTTATTAATAAGGTCAATATAATTCTTGGCTACAGTTTAGATGCAGTTTTGCTTAGACAATTGGACAATTATTATTGGCTAATTTTAGGCTTTTCTAAGCCATATGAGGTCAGAAGAGATCACCTATTTCACTTCAAATGCTTAACTACGCATAGCAAATTTGCACAAAATCTGGGACCTGTACAAAGTTAAAAGATACTTGGGGCTAATATTGGCACCTGGGACAGACTATAAAACACTAACCGTTAACAAATCTGGTTCCTCTACAATGGCTAGGCTAGGGTTGCATTACAATTGAGAAACCCATACATTTTGATCTTTTGATTTTGATTTTGTGCTGCAAAGATCAGGGCTCAAAAATAACTCTCTGAATATTAGGCACCGGCGTTGTGAGCATGCCTTTTGACGTTTGCAATGGCCACCCATTGTGGTTCATAATTACGAGGTTTTGGTTGACATGGCTCAAGCTTGGCTGGACCTGAACCTTTGGACCAGCTCAACCGGTATGGACCAAATTCTTTCCTAAAAGTAACGCAAGAAAGGAAAAAACCTGAAAAAGGTCAAGAAAGAACTTTAGAGCTTTCTAGGGTCGTCACTTCATGGCATGAACTTTGAAGAAGTTTTAATCTTACAGATGTTTAAATTTTCATTTTAAGTGTGGGCTCTAAGCTATGGATAACGTAATTTTGTTATTGATACTTATCCATGTCTCCCTTTTGAATTACCATTTTGTTTATGTGTATGTATTTTCTGCAACTATTGAATTTCTAAACAAGAGAAAACTGCAAGAGGCTAGTCGCTACCTTTATTTTTAAAGCAAATTGTAGTGAGCATTGGGTTCTACGGAGTCGAAGAAAACTGTTTCAACTTACAAGTGGAGAACAGAGAAGTCCAACCAACCGGCATTCTTCTCATTTCGTTCTCATCAAAATGAATTGACTGAACTCTAAAAGATTATCAGTCACATTCAAGTATAGTCCTTGATACTCATGGACAAACTGGAAACCTGGCTCTGATCACAATCAGAGACAACCTCTTGAAGACTCAGAAGAAGGTTAGAATGAAATGACTTGTTAGGCTTGCCCCAAGGAACATGAGGAACTGGAGCTTCTCCACTCAAAATCTGCAATACCTACATCATTGTTGGCCTAATCACCTGATGATATTCTGTGCAAATATATCATTTGGAGAATTCAACTTGCCAGGAGTAGGATTTTCTTCCAAGATCTCATAAATAGATTTCAATCATTGCCATCTTCCTTGCAAATCCCATATCGGCCAAAATGATGGATGTGACTAAGTACAGGATCTGTATTGAATATGAGGGGTAGATTGTGATAAAGAAAACTGCAACTGGAGAAAATGTGTCAATAAAAGTAGAGAATCAAGGCATCTGCTGTATTAGAAATTCAAAAACAAGTAAACGGGTTTTTAAATTTTTGTGATGAAGCAGCTAAGAGAAACCACAGCAGTTGGGGGAACGATATTTCTCTAGAATTAAAACCAGGTGTTGCTAAATTATTGACAACGATTGTAGTCATTAGAATAGCTTTGGAATTGGGTAGTCACGAGCCTTGATATATGATTATATGACTTGGAACATATGGACCAAAAGATACAAATTTGCAAAATGGAGCCTGGGGTTTCATTAAAAAAAAATTAAATGCTTTGTACTCTAACGTGGTCTAGGACAGACAATAAAATAATGGACTTGCTTGCAAAATCTGGGACCTGTAAAAAGTTAAAACATACCTGGGGCTGATATGGCACCTGGGAAACTGTGCCTGAAACCTTATGATAGACTATAAAACACTAACCCTTTACAAATCTGGTTCCTCTACAATGGCTAGGCTAGGGTTGCATTACAATTGAGAAACCCATACATTTTGAGCTTTTGATTTTGATTTTGTGCTGCAAAGATTAGGACTCAAAAATAACTCTCTGAATATTAGGCACCGACGTTCTGAGTATGCCTTGTGAGGTTTGCAATGGCCACCCACTGTGGCTCATAATTATGAGGTTTTGTTGGACTTGTCTCAAGTTTGGCTGGACCTGAACCTTCGGACCAACTCAACCGGTATGGACCAAATTCTTTCCTAAAAGTAACACAAGAAAGGAAAAAACCTGAAAAAGGTCAAGAAAGAACTTTAGAGCCTTCTAGGGTCGTCACTTCATGGAATGAAATTTGAAGCAGGTTTAACCCTACAGATGTTTAAATTTTCATTTTAAGTGTGCGCTCTAAGCTATGGATAACGTAATTTTGTTATTGATACTTATCCATGTCTCCTTTTTGAATTACCATTTTGTTTATGTGTATGTATTTTCTGCTACAATTGAATTTCTAAACAAGAGAAAACTGCAAGAGGCTAGTCGCTGCTTTTGTTTTTAAAGAAAATTGTAGTGAGAAATGGGTTCTACGGAGTCGAAGAAAACTGTTTCAACTTACAAGTGGAGAACAGAGAAGTCCAACCAGCGACATTCTTCTCATTTCGTTCTCATCAAAATGAATTGACTTAACTCTAAAAGATTATCAATCACATTCAAGTATAGTCCTTGATGCTCATGGACAAACTAGAAACCTGGCTCTGATCACAATCAGAGACAACCACTTGAAGACTCAGAAGAAGGTTAGAATAGAATGACTTGTTAGGCTTGCCCAGAGGAGCATGAGGAACTGGAGCTTCTCCACTCAAAATCTGCAATACCTACATCATTGTCGGCCTAATCACCTGATGATATTCTGTGCAAATATATCATTTGGAGAATTCAACTTGCCAGGAGTAGGATTTTCTTCCAAGATCTCATAAATAGATTTCAATCATTGCCATCTTCTTTGCAAATCCCATATTGGCCAAAATGATGGATGTAACTAAGTACAGGATCTGGAATGAATATGAGGGGTAGATTGTGATAAAAAAGCTGCAACTGGAGCAAATGTGTCAATAAAAGTAGAGAATCAAGGCATCTGCTATATTATAAATTCAAAAACAAGTAAATGTATTTTTAAATTTGTGATTGAAGCAGCTAAAAGAAAGCCATATTCACAACAAAAAAACCAGAGAATCCCCCTACACTTTTTTCACCATTCTCCGCTCGGCCCTGCAAAAGCAGATTCCGCTTGGTTCTTAAATCCCCTTGCCTCACCTCATTATTTATTTCTTCTCTACCGTCGGTCCTCAACAGGCCGTAATTATGTGTCTTCAACCCAACCTGACCTGACCTGACCTGGGTGCACAGATGTCAAGTAGAATGTGAAACGTTTTTTAAGGTTTTTTAATGTCTTAAAACATTTTTTTATTAAATCTGATGGTTGATTGTTGTTCAATCGTCTACAAAAGATCTAACGGATACGTTTGGGACAGAGAAGCGTTTGGGAGAGTTCATTTCAGAGGGAAACGCCTTACGGCGTAATTAAATATTAGATTTCTAATAAAATTGAAACTAGAGAATTTGAAGGCATGAACTTCAAACAAAATATAGACAACCACAAACAAAAAATTGCACACTTCCCCTTTTCACATTATCTTTACTATAGTGTCCTCTCCTCCACTGAAAGGAAAAAAGGTGAGGTGAATAAGGTTTAAATAATGAAATATTATAATGGAAAGCATAATTCAAAATGAATAATTATTTATTATACCAAACATACCTCATCTAGATTTTTCTATATAAAGATAAACATTCCATATTGTATTCCACTTACTCATGCTCACCAGAACAAGCCATCTACAACATATACATAATAAGGTATTAGAACCATTTTACAAGTTAAATTGGAGAGTTGAATGCAACAATCAATCATATTGTGAAACATACTCGTCTTTACTTTTTCTATATAAACGAGGATAATCCATTTTGTATTTTACGTATATTTGGTTACTGAAATCGACCATTTGCAGTGGAAAAAACAAAATATTAGAATTATAATAAAATTAAAACTAGAGAGTTGAAGGCATGAACTTCTGATCCAACTTCATTCTAGTCCATTTATATTCCATGCTAAACATCAAAATATATAAGTTTTTTAAACTAGATGTAATTCTACTAGGAATAATGCAATCAATGTTATCGTAAGAGAAATAATCCATTTTGTAACAAGGATCTAGGCATATTTAAACATATTGAACACCCAAAATCCTAGTGTTGTCTACTAGCACAATGGTTGATTGGTCGAAAGCTCAAGATTCTTGCTTGTTGTACCTTACCATCCTCCTCTCTAGGGCATGTTATGTGAGGGTGTGTGTGTGATGTGGAAAAAAAAACATATAAATTTAAACATACCATTTTGTGTATATCATTTGAGTGATACTACTCGAGAACCATGCTAGAAGGAGAAAATATTGAGCAGATAAATAATAATAACACATTTTTGTTGGAAAAAAGCATGACTTGCCCATCCTCTGCATTGCATCTACATTTTGTAAGATATTATCTCCATTCAACCCTCCCATACACTATTATTCTAGTCGTTTGCTGCACAAAGTAATATTATATCTGAGATCACGAATAAATCACGAGAGGTTAAATAATAAATATATAGAGTGATGAATCAACCATACACATAATTACATTCCCTTGGCTAATATTATGACAACAACAATCATGAACAATAATCCCTGAACATGTGAACCTAGTGTAACATTTCCATTTCTTTCATACCAAAGTTCTAGGAAAAATCTCAAATCTCACACCCATGAACCAGATCATACTATCACAAAACCATGACAAAACAATAAATCATCGTGCAACTAACAAATATTTCAATGCATTCAAGGACAATAGTATTGTGTAGGAGAAAAATATGCCTCACCAAACCTCTATGTCATGTTTGTAGAATGTCTAGTGCGTCTTCACCACTTGACTTGTGTAGAACATACAATTGTAGTTGTTCACTACATAGCAAAGATAAATATAGTTGACTATGACAGTTTAGATAAAGCATATAATAATTTGAAAATATAATAAATGGAGCTACAAAGTAGTGAAAGATAATTTGAAGTGAAGTGCATTGCATAATGAAATGTTGACTCACCTTTATTTATGACTTCACCACTTGACTTGTGTTGAACATACAATTGTAGTTGTTCACTACATAGAAAAGATAAATATAGTTGACTATGACAGCGTAGATAAAGCATATAATAATTTGAAAAGATAATAAATGGAGCTACAAAGTAGCGAAATATACTTTTAAGTGAAGTGCATTGCATCTAGAAATGTTGACTCGCCTTCATTTATGAATAATAACCTCAATTTTCTATGTTTTCTTCCTTCATTTCCATTTCCGCACCCAAAAAACGAAATGAACACCAAACTACAAAAAGCATAAAAAATAAAATAAAAAAAACAAAACAAAAGAAGCGTATAATAGACCCAACAAACAAAACCAAGACCAAACTACAAAGAAAATTAAAAGAACAAAAAGAAAAAACAAAAACAGAGTACAACAGACCCAAAAAACGAAACCAAGACCAAACAACAGAAAACAAGAAAAAAATGCAAAACAAAGGAAAACGAGTACAACACAACATGGCCATGTTGTCCTCTTCTCCACTGAAAGGAGAAAATGTGTGGTGAATAAGGTTAAAATAAAGACAGATAGTAATGTATAGCATAATTCAAAATGAATAATTCTTCATTATACCAAACATACCTCATCTAAAGTTTGCTATATAAAGATGGACATTCCATTTTGTATTCAACTTAATCATGCTCATGAGAACAAGCCATCTACAACATATACATAATAAGATATTAGATTCATTATACAAGTTAAATTGGAGAATTGAATGCAACAATCAATCATAATATGAAACATGCTCATCTTTGAGCTTTGTTATATAAAGGAGGATAATCCATTTTATATTTTACGTATATGTGGTCACTGAAATCAACCATCCGTAGTAGATACAAAATAAAATATTAGAATTATAATAAAATATAAACTAGAGAGTTGAAATCATGAACTTGTGATCCAACTTAATTCCATTCCATTTATATTCCATGTTAAATCTCAAAATATATAAGTTTTCTAAACTAGACATAACTCTACTTAGAATAATGCAATCAATGTTTCTTTTAATAACTAAGAGACAAACCTTTTATTGATATGAATAAATTACATAATCGACATAGAGTCCCCGATAGTAGGGGCGACCCAGTGAACAAAATCGGCTAATAGCTTCTAGACAAGACAAAACCATAAACTGACCCTTCTGCCATAAGAGTAGATTCTAAACGAAAGGGGACGAATCCCCTAGAAAAATTCCTAGATTACACAGTGTCAATAAATGCAAACCTCAACCTATTTGCTAATAATCCAAGAGACCAATCAATCCGAGCCATTGAAATTAGTGTCCCGATTCGACGACCATCCTGGATATCGTGTGGATAAGAAGCAAGGGGGTTAACCTTTAAGTGAAAAGCACGATTAATCTCAACCATTGAAAGAGGCACTCCAAATCAACACCCCACAAAGCTATCAAGCGACTGAGATGCATGAATGCTAACTGTGTGATGAGAGTGGTTTTCTCTCTCATCTCTACACCACATGTCATCTCTTGAATGGAATCGCGTGGTTCTTTCACTAAACCGGAAACTAGCGGAGGCCCATGTGATAAACCAGTTGTGGTTTTGCATCCTTGGTATCTCTAGGTGGAAATCATCCATTCGAGCCTTCCAATCAAACCACTTTCTTTCTCGAGCTCATGCTTGGGAGTTTCCACAAGAATCTTAATCATCCAAACTGAGTTAGCACTCCCCTTGAAACCTTCCTCTGCCATTTTAATGCTCAGGGAATAGAGACATGGGTTTATGAAAATAGATCACCGATAAAATGGGCATTGTCCTGCCCCTCTCTATTACCATTATCAACATTGCTCAACCAAGACTCCTAGTTTGCATTTGCCAGAGTGGAACAGTCCTCCTGTAGCCGCTCGGTGGGAAGAAACTCCCAAGGCTGTCGAGAATCCCTATCCTTATTGATCACCCTCTCATTGGCCAGCTTGTCTACAAGCATGTTTTCCTTTCTTCTAACGTGCACAAATCTTATTGTTTTAAGGATTTGTAAGTGTAACTGGATACGGTAGAACACCAGCAGTAGCCTCCACTGCTTTGACACTTTGTCTGGTGAGGTTCCACTTTGAATCTTCTTGGCAGCATTAACTACCAAATCTGAGTTAGCTTCATTTATGAAATTCTGTAAGTTTACCTCCGCTAGCATCTCCATACATTGATCTAACGCCAACAATTAGGCCATGTTGTTGGTGCCCTTTTCCAAGTGTCTATGGAAAATTTAATTTATATGTCCCTCAGGATCCTTGATGGCTCCCCCAAAGCCAGCTTCCCAGGATTTCCCTTGGAGGCTCCATCAATATTAGCTTTGAGAAAAGCCTGAGGAGGGGGCTACCATCACCTCTCCCCTCTGTTTAAGGTTCTCAGATCCTTCTTCACACCCTAAGGTTTGATAGCTTGAAGATCCAGATTGATAAGAATTTGTAACTCTTGAGGCAGAGGAGGATTCGTTGGTCTCGTTCTCAGAATGCCTCTGACTGTTTCCTTGAGCTATTTTAATATCTGATTGATGATAAGTTGGGGTTCTCTGGCTTTGTTTTTGAATATTCTTCTATTTCTTTCTTTCCAAATGTTCCAGATAACAAATCTTGGAATGAACATCTAGGCTGTGTTGATGATCTCATTTTCTGAGAAGTTTTCCTCCATTTTGATAAAGTGTTGGATATGTTGAGCCTATCCCTGTTAGTCTGTCTGAAGCTTGAGGCTACCCAATCCCAAAGTTTGGCCGAAAAGGAGCACATATTAAGAAGATGTTCAATCGTTTCCTCCTACAAGCAACAAAGCTGACATTTAGAGGGGCTAGTGAAGCCTTTCTTCATAAGGTTTTCCCAAGTTAGGATTTTCTTTTGATGAACAAGCTAGATAAATAACTTTATTTTCATCAATTGAGAGGACTACCAAAGCTCCTACTAGACTTTATCAGCTTTTACCAGGTTAAATCCAGTGATTGCCTGTTTAGCCTCTTTGAGATTGTTGTTAACTTCATTGTTCTTACCCCATCTTAGTTGGTCAGGAGAAGAGGAGACCAGGATCCTTCTTTGCTCTATTTCCTTGGTAAGAGCCTTTACCATGCCCTTCAAAGAGCATTCTTCATTATAACCTAGATTCTTCCATTTCCTCCATTTATCTTTGTTCCTCCTTTGATCCTAGAAGTCTTTTACTAATAAGAGACCTTTATTGTCTATGTCCCTTTTGAGGTCTGCTAGTTCATTTCTATCTAGGATGGGTTCTTGTTGCCAACTATCCTCCTAGAATCTAGCTCGGTCCCCAACTCTAATTTCCAAAAAATAGTGCTTCTAGATAATAATTCTATTCTCCCAAGCAAGGTTACAGATGTATTAACCCCTGATTTGTCCTGTCATTCTAATGTGATCCTGTTCCTGCTAGTTCTTATCGTACTTTTGAGTACAAAGCTTGGCCCATGGTGCTCTTGACTCCTTGATCCATCGCCACCACAGCTTGGCCCTTGAAGCCCGACTCAGAGTCTCCGGATCTTCCAGACCCAAACCCCCATGGCCAGTGGGTTTGCATAGCTTGTCCCAGGCAACTAGAACCCACTTATTTTTCTTTTCCTCTCTACCCCACAAAAAATTCCTTTGAATGTTTCTTATTTCCTGCTTTATGCCCTGAGGAGCCGATATGGCTGCAAACATAAAAATGGGAATCGCCTATAATACCACCTTGGTGAGCACTAGACACCCTGCAATGTTTAGAGCTTTGTATGTCCAATTGTTTATTTTGTCCTGAAGCTTGTTTAAAATTGGTTCCCATATGAGATTACACAGGGGTTTGAAAGAAAGAGGAATGCCTAGATATTTGGAAGGTAGCTGCTCCTTTTGAAAACCCAGAATCCTGGTGATATTTCTCTGTATTGCAATATTAGTGTTAAAGAAAAAAACTTGGACTTGCTTTAGCTTACCTCTATGCCCATTGCCATTGTGAAATAGTTTAAGATATCTTTGATTGCTTTGGCCTCCCTTATCATGGGTACACCCTGAAACATCATGTCATCCACAAATTTTTGATGAGTGTTGGCCTCTCCATCTGGGGTGATCTTGATTCCCTGAAATCTACCTTCATCATTTTCCATTTTGATTGCCCTACCAAGCCCTTCCATCATGAGTACAAAGAGGAAGGAATAGAGCAGATCACCTTGTTTGAGTCCCCTAGAAGGTGTAAAAGTGTTGGAGGGAGCTCCATTAAGTAGAATAGAAAAGTTGGTCAAGAAGACTAAAGCCATAACCCATCTTATCTAGTCTTGGTTGAAGCCATAGGCTTTAAGAATGGCTCTGATGTAAGACTAGCTGAGTTTGTCATAGGCCTTCGCAAGGTATAATTGGATGATCATGCCTGCCTGCTTGCTGAGTTTGAGAGAGTGTACCACCTCATGTGCTTGGATGATGTTGTTAAGGATCTGCCCTCCCTCCACATAGCCTATTTTCTCCTCAGATATGAGGAGAGGTAGCAGTAGTTTGAGTCTATTGGCTATCACTTTGGAGATAATTTTTTAAATTGCATTACATAAGGCTATAGGTCTAAAACCATCCGAAGTGATAGCATTATCCTTTTTGGGAATTAGTGCTATGAATGTTTCATTTAGTGCCTTCAGAACCTTTTTGTGTTGCCTTGATTCTTCAACTACCTCGATTATGTCTTGTTTGACTATATCCCAACAGGCTTTAAGGAAATCAACATTAAAGCCATCTGGTCCTAGAGCTTTTCCATTTTGCATTTCCTTGATCACCTCACTAACCTATTCTTCTGAGACTAGCTTGTTAATATTGTGGTTGTCCTCATCGAAGACCAACCTGGGAATGTATTGAGTGATCTTCACAACGAACCTGGATCTATCTTCCATTGCCTCCTTTGCAATGTCTGAGAAGTGTTGTACTGTTAGGATATTCTGACACATAGGAATAGTTAAGTTCAACTTGGTCTAGTATAGAGTTAGGTTAGCGTTAGGTAAAGTGTGTTTCTTTACCGTTGTACATTTTGTAACTTACAATCCGACGATCACGATATGTAGTGATCCGACGGTTCCTTCTCTCCTCG